>JAECUM010076065.1:0-21895 GCA_016617855.1 Megalonaias nervosa | reverse complement strand
ATGATATTAGAATGTGATAATGACTGGGTTATTAGAATGTGATATTGACTGGGGTATTATAATGTCATGAGGACTAGGATATTAGAATGTGATAATGACTGGGTTATTAGAATGTGATATTGACTGGGGTATTATAATGTCATAAGGACTAGGATAATAGAATGTGATAATGACTGGGTTATTAGAATGTGATATTGACTGGGGTATTATAATGTCATAAGGACTAGGATATTAGAATGTGATAATGACTGGGTTATTAGAATGTGATAATGACTGGGTTATTAGAATGTGATATTAACTGGGATATTATAATGTCATAAGGATTAGGATATTAATATTAATTTACATCATTATCACAAAGTATTCTATTCAGTTATGCTAAACCTGGCAAAAATTGAATAATGTTGACTTTACAATTCTTTTGATCTTGAATAATGCCATCTATTTATTTTATTTGATACTACTGTACCAAATACTCTGCTGAAAATGAATGTGATGCATAATTAATTTTATCTTCAGGTCTAAAGCTCTAAATGTCTGAATACTAATTAGTTTGGTGCCAGAACAACAGTCTTTCCTAAAACAAAAAGAGTTAGCTGATCAAATGTGTTGCATCTACAGTAAACATTCAATCTTATACTTAAATCATCATCATCATGCCATCGTTTGATTAAGAATATCTGAGTAAGTTTTAGAGATATTTATTTCATAGATCAGTATATGACCATACATTGTTAGTGTATATTTCCATGTTAATTTTTTTCTATATGAATGAAGTCTTGAGTTTATAGACTTAAGTCAATGGTTTTCGCTTATAAATTTGTACTGTTTATCAAACCATGTATCTTTGCTACGCCAGTATTTTATACAGCTTCATTACTGCTGTGTCCCTGTTATCTTTGTTGCTATATTAGAATTTAGAACATGCTTCATGATAATTATAATCGTCTTCTTTAGTTACTTTTAGAATGGCGTTTATACATAATGGTTTGTGATATATTTCATCGCATATTAAGGTCATAGTTTTTAGCTCTAATGGCCGCATACAGGAAGAGCTTATGGGATGGTCTGTTGTCCATCATCCATCCATTAGTACAAGTTTGTTATCGCTGCTCCTCCTAAAATACTTAGATGATTCCTTTAAAGATTTACAACACATCCATCCCAAGGTCAAGCTGATTCAGATTGAAAATGGTTTCTGCTTGGACATCCAGTATGGCTGCCATAATGCGTGATCTTGATAATGCTGTTATCACTACTCCTTCAGAATGGATGGACGTATCAACAAGTGGTTTTCACCAAATGACTAATGATGTATATTTGGTCCTACATGAAAATGGTGTCGATCTGATGTCCAATATGGCCACAACATCAGCCATCCTGAGTAGTTTCCTACTGTTATCGCTACGCCTCCTGAATGGTTTGATGTATCAACATGAGGTTTTACTGAAAGACTTCTTATGATGTGTGATTGGTCCTACATGAAAATGGTGTTGATCTGATGTCCAATACGGCCGCCACATTAGCCATCTTGAAAATATTGTTATCACTATATCTTCCGAATGAATGTCATATCAACAATGGATTTTCACCAAAAGACTGCTCTTATTATTCTGTTGATCTTAAATTAAAATATTGCTGGTCTAATGTCCAGTATTAGGACATCTTAAAATTCTTGTTTTCACTAATCCTTTTAAATGGAAAGTAATTTTGGCATAGGGTTTTATAGGAAGAGTTTTTATGGAGTCTAGTTGGTCCTAGATGAAAAGATCTAACCCTAAATATGGCCACCAAGGTGGCTATCTTGAAAATATTATTTATACACCCCTTAAACAGATGGCTATCACTGTGGTTTCATCAGTATACCTTTTATAATGCCATGTCGGTCCTCAATGAAAGTAGATCCAGTCGTACATCCAATAAGTCTGTCACGACGGCTGTCACGAAAACCTTGTTGTCACTGCCCCCCCCTCAATCATTATGACTTGGGGCTCGCACCAAACGACTTCTGTCGATGTCTACTCTGTTCTGAAGGACAGTTGACATCCAGGATGTCCACCACAGTAGCTAATTTGAAAATCTTGGTATTGCTGAAAAATAACAAACATGGTTTAAGACTTAGCAGTTAAAAGGAAGGTATGGTCTTATCTTGAATTCCCAGACATTCTTTTTGCCTAGTAGAGCATCAGTCCCCTTGAGGGTCTCTTGTTTTACTGACAAAGTAATGATATCTAGTAACTATATAGTATTATTCATAGCATAAAGTTATTTTGGATAAAAGTTACAGATGCTACGCTTTTCGCATAAAACGAGTAATATCATTTTAGACTTTTTTTTTTATTTCTCCGCCCTTTCGCCCATCGTTTAGACTCATCTTAATTACTACAGGATTTCCACACAAGCCTGATACTGGTGGGAACTTGGTTGATATCGCAAATCAGTATTGTATGTTATTGTTTAACGAAGTTACAGTCTCCGGTTGTCTGTCCTTTTCAAATAGTGTTGTGATTATATGTAATTTTGTATTCATCAAACATACAACATTACTTAGTAGTATTTTTAAGTAATTAATTAGTTTAAACATATTTTATTTCATAAAGTTGTAATTGTAAGTTATTAGAGATATAGATTGTAAAGGATTAGAACGAAAGCTATGGCTTATCATGTTCTTCTCCTTTTATATGGCGAATTATATTAAATTTTAATGACAACAACCTAAATCTTTTAATTGTCAAAGTGATGAGTCTCGTTGTTAAATATTAGCATTTAGCCAGTGTATATAAAGCAGGAGGATGAACAACGTGGGAGTAGGTGATAGACGACAATAAAGAAAGAAAGAAAGAAGTTAAAATGAGAAATTGTCAATTAAGATGTGTCAAACATGTGTAGAAAGTTGAGAAAAAAAGGATGAAAGAAAGGGGAGGGACATAAATACATAAATGAAGAGGAACAATAAAGCTGGATTAAAAGTGAATATTGCTTCCTTCTAGAGTATGTTGTTGCATAGGAGATGGCAAATCGTTTGGAAAAATAGGGGAAATTCCTGTTTGTAGCTGTTAATGAACCGTGGAATGCATGCGTGATAGTAACACGCGCTTCAGTAAATCTCTTTGACTTTTAAATAAATTTATGAACGGCATCGAAAATACGAATGTTTACTTCATGCGCAAGCGTTGTATCTTCACACAAGAAGGTATCTGAACTTAAATTACCATATGGAATGAGGAATTTTGTAGCAGGTTTTTTGGATTGTTCTTGGTAATGAACGCAAGATAGGAAGTAATGTTGTGTTCTTTCTACAGATCCACATCTACAACGCGGTGATTCGGTTATATTCTACGTACATAAATGTTGATTAAGTGAACCGCAATTTGTTCCAAGTCATGCATGAAGAATTTGAAATTTCCTTCTACCTCAATAAAGTGTCTGGGAATATAAATGGCGCGAGTATTTAAAGTGCTTTTGAAATTGTTAATGGAGTCATTTAGGCGAGTCTTAATAGATAATGTATTCCGTTCTCGAATGGCCGAAGGAAGAAATGAGTTGTAATAAAGACTTGTTCTAGCCTGTACTAATTAGAAATTATTTACATTACGTGAGTCAAAACGAGTACCGGTAATATCACTAACAACTGGTAGAATCAGAGATATGAGATAGGTCGGTCATGAACCGCATGTAATTTTATACAGGAGTGTAAGTTTGTGTTTGTCATCTGGATTCATGAGTTTGCCATCCTATTTCTCTGTATCTATAGATACTAATTTTGTTGCACCATTCACAATTCTGGCTGCCTCATTTTGTATTTTTTTTTAAAAATTCTCTTCTTAAATAATGCTCATTTGTCACAAACCACATTACCTTATTCCAGAATGGATTGTATTAAAGACATAAATATCATTTTAAAAGATTTCCTGTCAAGATGGGATTTGTGTTTACGCATTACATTAATTCTTGACAGTGCCTTTTCCTCTGTATAGTCTATTTGTTTGTGCCATGAGCAGTCATTTGAGAGAAAAACTCCGAGATGTTTGTGCGCGTCAACATCTTTAATTCTATGGTTGAGCATATATAGTGGTAGGTGGAAGGTTTCATTATTTTTCCTAGAAATTGTCAGGTATTTAGTTTTACAACGGTTGAAAAATACAAGCCGATTCTTTGCCCAATGAGAACATTTTTCCAAGTCGGAGTTGGTTTATCCACGATTAGAAAGAGACTTGTATCATCTGCAAATACACACATATTCGGGTGTAGAACGTATATAATGTCATGTATGTCAAGTAAAGTAAGGGACCTACAATGGATCCTTGGGGCACATCAGCTCTAAAACACTTCCACTCTGAAAACACACCCAGAAGTATCACTCGATGTCTTCAGACAGCAACAGAACTATTTTATAAGGCTTTCTATGACACCAGTAGCTTTCAATTTATGATAAAGTCCTTTATGCCACACTCGAGATCAAAAGCATTACTTATGTCGCAAAACACAACTCGAATTTCCTTACCGGAATTTATTGCTTCGCATAAGTTATCATAGAGGTACGTTAATTGATTAACTTGGACTAAACCCAGACCGGAAAGCTGTAAGAATGATTAATGTTATTAATGATAATGTATTACACTTTAATGCTGGCGTTGAGAAATCGAAGTGGATGGTGATGATCAGTGTTGTATAGATTTCAGACGATCATTAAGTTCGAACCTTGTAAATATTCTTGCTAATTCTGTCAAACTAAATATTAAAAAGTAGAAATCTTGATATCTTGGATTTAGCTGCATACATTTTAAAGATTTTAGTTTTCAGAAAGTAGAACATCAACGCCGTTTTCACTAAGAATAATATTTACCACTTTTTTCCATTTTTGCATAATCACCATATACAAGTTGCATAATCAAAATGTACAAGTTGCATAATCACAATGTACAAGTTGCGTAATCACAGTGCACAAGTTGCATAATCAGTGTACAAGTTGCATAGTCACAATGTACAAGTTGCATAATCACAATGTACAAGCTGCGTAATCAGAGTGTACAAGTTGCGTAATCACAATATACAAGGTGCGTAATCACAATGTACGAGATGCATAATCACAATATACGAGTTGCATAATTCCATAATCACAATGTACGAATTGCAATTTTAATCTGCTTATGTGAACTGTACTTGAAATAACACCTTTCCCAAGATATTTCACTATCATCCCACAGGATACTCATACTCATATCTCTCAATCTTTCAAATGTTGTGAAAATCAAATAATTGACACCACAGCAACGTTACAAATAAATATTTTGCTACATTTCCTCTAATGCAAATCTGTAATCTTTCTGTACAGATCATGGAAGGAAATACAGATTTAAAGCTAACGGTTTATCTATTAAATAAAAAATTATTATATACTCATTTGTTTCTCCGTTAACATCACACTGTCGAACCATCGTACTGCAGGAAAAACGTGCCTAAAAATAGTATCATGTGCTAGGTACTACTTTTTGTTGTAAACAAACAATGTACGCTCGTGCTGCAGAAGCCGGAGCTTTTGATTTATTAAAATTGTCTGTGGATGAACCAAGCAAGCTATTTTATCCTATGAAAGTAGAGATGACAAAGTTGACGATGTGGATGAGTTCATCACTGAGTCACAAAAGAAACTTTCATTCAATCAAACGACCGAACGTGTTAACCGCAATGTCCAGCGATGGCTTTATGACAAAAGATGTGTGAGATGCAGTACTGAAAATATGATTCTGATAATATAAAAACTTATTTAGCAGAAATGTTCATAACGATTCGCATCTGGAATGGTTCAGACTATGGGTGGTGCTATCTAGTCTGTGAAAATATCACAGAAAGGTATTTTAAGGTCATTTTGTGTCTCTCTTCGAAGCGTTCCATTTTACAAGTTGATTCAAGCAACAAAAAAAAATGTTCAAAAACAAAATGCCACTGATGAAGGCGGGTTTCGCTAGAAAAGCAAGAGCCTCAGAGCCAATATGCTAAGATGACGAGGAAGACATTTTTTTCGCTGGCGAAATTTACTCACACAACCCAGCTGCTTTTCTATGTTTAAAGTTTTGAGAAAATATTTGTATTTTATAGTGCAAGTCTTAAAGGTCATGTTGCTGGGGTGCCTCCAACAAAGAGCATTCAAGTCATAGGTCTTAAAAATATACCATCCTTAGCTGGTAACAACAGTGGCAATAAATGTACTTACCTTTCTGCGTCTTGAATTTCCTTAAATGTACTTTTATTAGTTATTTGTGCTAACCAGAATTATGAGGTCCAAACTTGATACACAGCGCGAAATTTTACTGCAATCTAGACTGCATTTTCAAGAGAACTCGCATTCCAGACAGAATGTACTGCACCTGAAAATGAAATAAATTGTATATTCCCTAACAAACAAATTTTATCCTGCATCTTCTTGTGAATTTCAGTCAAAGTATTTCATATTTTGTCCGCCTTGTGATTCAAAATTATCAAGGACAAAACAGAAATACAAGGCCAGTACCTCCAGCCATACGTACATCGTATGGTTTGACCCAGCTAATAACTCCAGTCCATCACAAATAGATAATCTGAATTTGATTGGGTCGACAGAAAAATAGAATTCATCCAATCAACACTAAGTGGAAAAGTTGTTTCAAGACGCAGTCATTCACAACAAGACACTTTGGTGAAAGTTGCAACCTTTATAACTTTTTTTTTAAATTCACACAGTGGCAAAATACACCGATTTTCGTCATAATTTGATTCTTTCACATTAAGTAAGGTAAAAGTTAATTTCAACACATTTACTTGCTTCAAACGCGCAGCGATTATAGCTAGTGTCCCGTTAACAGTATTGTTGGCATTGATCCATTTACTTAAATGTACAGCTTCAGTTGTCCGATATCGAGTCAAAAAATCTGTTCTGTAGTTAATTTTAAAGGAAAAGAATTAGATCAAAATTTGAATCCATGACTCCATATTGGATTGTCTGTGTCGATGAATCATATGGTTTAGGGTAGACTGTTTCTTGACCGGTTCACGTTTGTCATCACTACACAAGCAATCTGTGGTACACAAGTTGGACACGTATGCTGCCATTACGTTAGCCACCTCAACCACTTTTATTTGAACGTTGGTATGTGTTTCAAGGTCATTTAAATTTTACGCTGATATTTTCAGTGTAAACTTGACTCTTTATCCTCTATCTTAAGGTGAGGAAAATTCAACATGTGTTTTGCAGTTTGAAAGTTACATCAGAATTTTCATAACGCCATTTTGACTTCAGTAATGTGAGAAAAATGATTCTTCGTTGTGCATCAGTGTTGGATGCGAAAATTCCACACTCGGGATCAGAATTTTGTGTCAGAGACTCGTCAAAGCCTCGTGTCGAAAGCAAAATTATTACCATCGGTTGGAGTTTTCCTATTCAAACATGCATATGAAGGATTGTGTTAATCTCTTTCTTCTTGTTTTTCCTTCTCATACATTTTGACTTTGTTATTGCTGCTGCGATTGCTGTTCTTGATAGGATATTTCCTTGACCACGTTTTCCATGAGTCAACTTTTAGTAGCCCAGCATCAATTTTCTCAGACTATTGATTTTTTGATAGTATCTGCAAAAAAGATCAAGTTCGGCGTATTGCAGAGTGCTTGAGCAAACACATACATGTGTCCTGATTTTATAGAGTGAAAATGCAATTCGTCACTGCCTTGGTTTATTGCAAAATCGAATCACCACAGACAGTGACCTCAAATACCCTACAAATAGTTTTGTAGCTTGGAAAATAGGCATTCTCAGCAAGAGTATAATTGGACAGTCAGAAGGATAACTTGGAGGACACAAACGTGAATTAGCAGAATTTATATTGATCCAGTCACTAATGAATTTCTTTTAAATTATACAGATATTCCCAGACGGGGTAATACGCACAAAGAATTAGCAGAATGCTCTATTCCTTTACTACAAACACCATAAATATTTAAAAAATAGCGCAAATAACAAACTCCTAAGACCTGATGGGTTTACTGTTGATTTTATTAAAATTTTTGTTGGAAGTAGTAAACTAATAGGCAGATCCTAAACCAAACCGAGAATTCTCCTATAAAACTTTCTAATTTGTAATTTTATTAAGGAGTCATTTTCAGCTCAAAATAAGACTAAAAATATTTTATTGGAGTGGCTAATATGTCACATAATTTTATTTTTTCAGTAAACTAATAGGTAGATCCTAGACCAAACCGCATTTTTAGCTCAAAATAAGACTATACAAAATAGCAAAAATGACCAGTAGCATCATAAGCGGTTACCGTTCCATTGAGGAACCTTCATTGCCTGTGGTTCCTTTGAGGGGTACTTTGCATGATGATGTCTTTCTTGTGACCGTTATTGGCACCCCACAAAGGTTTCTTTTTGGCGACATTCTTTCTGAATGTTTCTTTACGGGGTACCCTTCAAATGAGGTAGAGAGCTCACACATGCTACTGGTTATTTTAGAGGGCTCCTTGCATAGACACATCCCCCAGCGAATCACTAAGCGAAACGAAACTTTAAAGATTCAGAGGACTGTCTAGGCATTGCGGTTTCATATAACCCCCCACCAAATTAAACCCCGGGGTAAGTGCAAAACGCACTCACCACGTTATTCAACGTGATGAGGGATTATATGAAACGTTAGGGCTGCTGCGGAACCCCCCATCTTTTACAAATTTTTGGTAGCCCAGGATCATACTTAACATCATATGCCAGTGATAGGAATCGAACCACAGACCTTCAGTACGAGAATCCAACATTCCTGCACTGAGCTATGAAATTCGGTTACATGTATATATTCGAGAAATTACTATATACTTACCAGTTACCTGGTTGTGAATAGCATTTCATTTTTCTGATTCTGAAAAACGTTAATATAAAATATATTGTACAGAAAAACGACAATGGCTGTGTATTTATACAGAAGAAAACGAAAGCTTTAATACAGCGGCTGTGTACATTATAGGCAGGAGATTCTTTACTGGTTTTCATGGTCAATGTCATCATTCACGTGTAATACAGCGCTGTGTACATTATAGGCAGGTCTGAAAAATCAATAGGTGGGTTTTTACCAAGCCTGTAAAGATTCAGGGAATTCTGTTTCAGTATGGCTTTAGAAATAGACAGACAGACTAATACGCCTGAAAATCACTTAGCAGACAAAACGAACTCACTAATAAGCCTGGAAATCACTAACAGATTCTACAGCAACGCTTTATTACAGACAGTCTGAAAATATACAGTACATTCGTACCAATCTATGTTCGACAATCCAGATACGATTTTTAAACAAGCTGGAACGGTATTATCTCCCCTCTATAATGACCAAGTGCTAGAGTATTAATTCCGTCTTTACAATATCTTTTATCATCGAAATTGCTAAGTCCACGTTTTATTATTGTATCTGTCTCGAGCTTGTGAAGATTTGTACGGATTACATTTGTCTTAATAAAACTGACATTATTGTTTAGTGCGGTTTTAAAATCATCAAATTTCATACATTTCTTTACCTAACCACGAGGAATACCTTTCGCTTTCTTTGTCAGTTTATTGTCGTCGAGAATTACGGCATACATTTTACTTCGAAGTCCAACAAACACTCTCACAGGCACAAACATAAACTCATCTTTCATTTTACCAATAACTTTTTTATTCGTATTATCATTAAATCCACTACTAGTCGGATAATCTGATAAATCAAATAAATTTTTATTGTTATAAATATCTTCATAGACATCTTCACATTTTATATTATAAACTAGCGAGTCTGTATCAGTAAATAGCAACTCTGAATCTGTCCACTGCTTTATGGTGAAATTATAGTGAAAGTCGTACATCAGCCACTTTGATATATCAAGCACAGCTGCACCAACCTAAATCGGTTTATTTAACTTTAGATTTGTCTTTCGTCGTTGTATTGCAACAAGATTTTCATTAAATATTTTCATGCTGACAAAACCGTCATCGTTAACTAATTTATTTCTGCGATTTATATCATTAACAATTTCAAGATTTACTCTCTTTCTAATGTTCTTCATTGTCTTTCCAAAAACTGAGTTATTCATTAACTTAAAAAAGTTTTTCTCAAAGTCGGTCGTAGCTACAGCACGACGTTTGGTATTTAAATCAATATAATTTGACATCCACCTCGACTGATTAAATTTTAGCACACGATAAACTTTTCTCAGAATTAGTCCAGCATCTACTGCTTGTTTAAAATTTTTATAATGTATCACATAATTTCTTTTATTTAATAAATTTGGAACTAACTTATTAACAATCGCATTTTTTGCTGTTGTCATGGCTCGTTGCTCAGGTGATAGTAAACTATAATCTATCATCATCGATTCTACACAAAATGGGTAGTCGTTGTGTAGATCATGTAACGAACTAGGATAATCTAGATCAACTTCAACAAAGTATGAAATATCTTTTGGTAAATCTTTTTCAGTTTCTTTAAGAAATTGATCTGGAGTTATCCAATGAAACCCACCGCAGGGCTTTGGCTCTGACATGGCCCAACCATACAAATTGACACAATCTAGATAAATAATATAACTTGACGGGAGATTTTTATCATAATTTTTTTTAGATATTTATTATTAGCTACTGCATATTTTTTTGTTATGACGCTAATTCCACCTCTGATACCTTTTTCAATAAAATTAAACATATCGACATCTGTTAAGAGATCCAGTTCTATTTTGCTTGTTTTTAGTAGAGCGTCCCATGACAGCCCGGGAGCAGAATAATACCAACAGGGATCTAGTCCATAATTGTTGTAGCTTACTCGACGAAAACTTTCAAAAACATCTGCTAGTAGTAATACATCTGTTTTCAGATATAAATCATGATAATCACCAAATGTTTTACAACTAAATTTATTCCAAATATCTTGTGCATATTTGTACTCGTCGTCTGTAATGTCTTCATTTTTGAGCTGCGAGTAAAATTTATCTTTGCCGGGCAGAGACGTTTCATTAAATCTGCTCCAGTCGTCGAGATACTCATACGGAAATATACCTTTTTTTGTCAGATCGACGTAGTTTTCACCAAAGCAACTTCGCAGATTATTAGAAGTGCTACAACCTTTTACAAGTTCATCTAATGATGCTGCCATAAATTACAGGCTGTCAATAAAACGTAATTTTCCGAGAGTAACTGACATATACTTTTCAAAATTATTGGAATACATTTTATCTTATTATTTAGTTTTAGTTTAGATTTAATTTCCTCATTACCAAAAGCTTCTACAATGATATGACTATCATAACCGCGAAAGTTATGTAAAGCTACAGGAATAAAGTTTTGTGCATGAAATTTTAAATTACAGTTATTATGAGCCGCTCCACGATACTGGCCAGTTAAATGACTGTGATCGCGCACTTTATCTTGGACTCCGTTGGTGTCTACTAAAGATTTTTCGCACATATGACAATCAACTGCTTCATCCAATTCAAGTTGTTGCTTAGATGTTATTTTCATTGGAGCTGTTTTAAATAATCTGTTAGAAATTTTATTAACATCATCTATAAGATGTTTTAGTAACCATACCGCCGGACTTTCAGATTCACTATCTTTACATCTATATAACTTTACTGGACTTGAAAACTTATCGTCGACGCAGCAAACTATTTTATAAGCTACTCCGCAAGGAACATGTTGCTGTATTTTTCTTGTACTTGATTTATTAGGATTATTTTCAGCACCAGCCACTGGAACGAGTAAACACTCAAAATCGGCATAAATAACGAAAGGTATATTTAGCTTGTGATCGTAATTTTTAAATTTTAAGACTTTTTCTTTATCGCCGGGCATTGTTATTCTTTGAACGTTGATACAGTATTTAACATGTTCCTGCAGTTTCTCATTCTTAGAAAAACCTTGCAAACATTTGTAACAGAAATATTTCTTCTTTTTATTTTTATTATACTGTCTGCCAACTAAGCCGTTAAAGTTTTTTTTATCCAAACGTAATGTCCTCGATAAAATAATAAATTTATTGTCTTTAGTGTAGCAGTCTCTGAAATATATCTCGGGTAAACATTTTCTCGCTGATCTAGTCCGAAAACATTTACTGAAATATTGTTTTGTTTTTCAAACTTTGGTATCTGATTTTCTGACACTGGAAAAGTTATTCCGTTAAAATCTAGTTCGTCTATATATAGCAAATACTTTTCAATTCGGTCACTGTGGTCACTCTGAGGATGTCTCTCAGACAAAATTGACCAACGAAAACATTGATCGTCGTTGTTTTTGACATTTATACAGCATTTTTTGTTTTTAATTTTTTTTGGAAGATCAACGTAAGAATTACCTCGAAGTATGTTATATTTTGCTGTATGAATTAAAACTTCCTTTATCATTTCAAATTTCCAACCTGACCCAGATGAAGTAAATTCCTCCAATTTTTTTATTTATTCGTTGATGTATTTCAGCGGCGACTGTGGCAATATTTGTTCCAGTTAATATTTTTCGTGATTTAGCTGTTAGATATGGTTCTGAAATTTTGCTGTCGAAACTTGTGTTTTCAAAAATTATATCAAATATATCTTTCTCGATTGCATGTAACTTTGATAAAATCATATGATACTGAACTATTAGTTTGATACTTTTATGAGCTGCAAGTTCTTGAACTATAACTGGTTGTAAAGGATGATATAAATTTGTAGAGTTAAAATTTGCTAAAACATTTTGATTATCAAATTTGTAACTGTTGTCGTATCCGGAAAATGCTGTAGCAATTTTTTCTGCTTTGATAATGCTCTTTTTAGCAATATCGCGCAATTTTAACATTGTATTATATATGGCATTTTTATATTTAATTAAAAATTACGTGAAAATCAATTAGAGATATAAAATCCTTATAGTATAATGACTGAAATTTTGAGATATATTAGAATGACAACGGAAGAGCAAGAAACTTATCATGTTCACACGAAGTACAACTTATACGCAGGAAATGCACTTGGTTCAGTTATTAACATAAAATCTAAAAAATCTGCAGAAAACCAACTCCGGCTGGTATGATAATTTCAGTAAAAGGAGATGATACAGATATAACCGAAATGTTCAGAAAAGATTTTATTTATAGTTTGTTTTGCGAGTACTTTCCAGATGGACAAAGAGTCTATCGAGTAAATGGCTCAATAAACGATGACAATATTGAGAATTTAGCTTTACAAAATGAGTATCAACCACATCCAGTATTTAATCTATATGAAGCTAATGATCGCGGGATAATTCGAAAATAAGAACAAAAAAAGTTATTGGAAGTTTACAAAATGCTGGATATTTATATATAACTATACGTGGCACTAAAACTGATCAGGTTCATTATAAAGCCGATCGTTTTGTGTACGAAACATTTAATAGCGCTACTCCAAATAATTTAGTTATTGATCATATTAACAAAATTAAAACAGACAATCACATAGAAAATTTAGATTTGGTAACACAAAAAGAAAACACCAGAAGAGGAGCCAGTTATGATGGTTCCAATTTAAAAAATCCTAAAAGATTAATTATATCAGTAAATCTGGAGACTGAAGAAGAAATGAAATTTAAATCAATTTATTCTGCTGCAAAACATTTTAAAATTCATCCACAGCGAGTAAAAGATGTGGCTGATGGCGTATATAAAACAGCAACGTCAATGTTAACCTTTGACAGATTTAGTTTCAAATATGACGATCAATGATGTTTCTTAGTTCGGTTTTAGTTAAGCAATTATGTGCAAACATCAAACTTTCATCTTCATCAAATTTTAATGTTATAAACGAACTTTCATTAAGTTTATTTTTTTCTGCCGTTGTTAGAAGTATTCTGTCATTTTCGCCAGTCATTATATTCACATTAACCAAATATGCACTATAACCCGACAGACATTTTCGAACTGCTTCAGCTAGTTCCTTGTAATTTAGTATATTAACTTTTTGATGATATTTTACTTCTGGAGATTTTGTTTCGCTGGTCATTATTATTATAAATTAGATAAAAGTATATTATAATATGAACTTGATGAAAAGACTTGCTGATATATATTCGGAAGATTATATCGCCACAAAATTACCAGTAACAAAACTACAAGTAATTTTGCCAATCACTAACGACAAAGTCGCAGACAAATTTTCTAGTTATAGCGAAGATGATATTTTGTACGACAACAATGACGATGAAGATGACAGCAGCGTTGCTGTCGCTGACAGAAAAAATTATAGCAGGCCGACAACTGGAAGATATAATGTTAAGTATCACATTGCTAAAAGAATAATAAAATTTAATTTTACTGTTGCCGAACAACAAATATTTTGGCAGCTTATCAAACCGTTTTTAAATCTAAAAATAACTGGCCAGCAAAGGAGCATAAAATACGATTTTATTTTTCCTAAAATATTCAATTTTATGCCAGTTGATAATGCAAGAAAATTATATTTAATTTCTTTATGTAAAACTATCAAATGTAAATCTGTACTTGTGAAATATGAACAAATTTATAATAACATTATTGCATCACAGTCGATGAAATCGCAGTCGACGAGATCGACCGAGTTGGTACCCAGCTATTAAATTTATCACTATATCCTCTCCATTTAACTAAACTTTTGTTGCCGCGTTTTCGGATACTTTTTCAATAACAAATACATCTTGGGAAGTTTTCTGAAGTTCCTGTTCATAAAAATTACCAGTTATAGGTTCACCCAATAAATCCTTCAGCACGTATGTTACAGGTATTGTTAAAAGTACTTTATCAACGACAAATACTTCTTCGCTCCAGTTTGGAGTAAATCCTTTTTCAACTGTTTTTTTTTCGTCAGAGAAATTCTAACTTTATCACCAACTTTAAATTTATGTCTGCGGTACATGTTTTCGTTCGCCAATATCGGATTTTTGCGTCATTTGGCGACATTTTAGTGGTTCGGTGTTTCTTGTTATTGTATTCGTCAACAATGTTTTGTAAATTATCAATATATTTATTTGTATTTTTAGCTGTCAGATACTTATGAATTTTTTCGTTTAGCGTGCGATTAAATCGCTCGACGACAACGCTTTTACCCTCGTTCCCAGTAACATATTTTTTGATATTATTTTGGAGGAAAAATTGCTCAAATATTTTATTAAAAAAGTCCGCTCCGTGATCGGTCCAGATTCTATTTGGTTTTCTTTCTGTGGTTGTTATTATTTGTTTCAGCGAATATGTTATTGACGTTCCTGTCTTGTCTGAAACTGGCACACTAAAAGCATATTTACTAAAAACATCTACAACATTAAACAAGTATTTCTTATTATCGTAAAATTCAGCTAGATCTGACACATCAACTAAATCTATTGCCCAGATGTCATCAACGGCATTTGCGACAACTTTATGTCGCGGAAACTTTTTTTTTAAGTTTGTGTAATTCAGCTGTCAGATCATCATACAATTCCTTTCCGAGTCCTAATTTATATTTTGCTCCAATAAAACCCTGCACCAGCCTTTTATCAAAACGTTCTCGCATATTTATCGGTTTCATATCACGAAGTTCGTCTAACATTACTTTATCACAGTCTGATTTTGAGTTTTCTACACGAACGTTATCAGGACGTTCTATATCACTATAACAAATGTCGTGACGCATTGCTATCTCATCAACTTGATTGTAAGGCTCTTGTCCTGGCAGCGGATAATCATTTTCATCTAGTTGTTTATCCAGCGGATTATAAGGTCCAGTATATTTATGGCCTGGTAAGGTCCAGCCTCCTTTTGGTTTCGGCAATTTGCCAATTACTTTATGTATGTCTATGCCTGTTCCTATTATTTCTCTGTTGTTACAACGTTGACAGTATGTGACAATTTTATTTTGCTCAAGACAGAGATCTCTATCACAATCGCACTTACATATCTTTCTATTAAAATAACTTTTACAATAATAACTTTCAGTCGTCTACTTATTAAATATTTTTTTTCAAATTTGTTTTCAGTCGTCTACTAAAATAACGTCGGGACATCCAGCTCCCAACGATTTTATCGCTGGGGACAATTTCCTCAAAAACATACTTTTTCTTTCTCCGCAGATTGCGCAAAGATTTTTCAGCATCGTCCTGTTGTTCTTCGTTTTTTCTGTTGTTTCATTGATATTTTCTGTTTTAGTTTTACATTGGAGACAATATGTTGACATTATATATTTGTAATTTAGATAAAATTGGCAAAATTATTTATAATTTTGTGCAATCTCATCATTAGCGTGAGAAGGGTGCTTGTCAAACTGTAAAATAAATTTTTAAAAATTAAATTTAGGCTGGGACATTTGTTTAATAAGCATTATACAATAATATCCACAAGCAGAAGTTCCAACAGGCTGAATTTGATTAGACGAATAATTTATTATTTTATACTTCGACATGTATTGTTTTTTATTGCGTCACTCGGAGGATGTCCAAACGAGTCAAAATAATAGTTATTATAAACTGCTACCCAATGTGTGCCAGATCCGTCATTGAAATCTTGTATATTTATCACACACGAACCACCTGTGATGTTAGAAAGTTCATCTTTGGAATAAACTGCGTGGAAATTTTTTACTTGTTTTAGCTTATCAAGTATATCAAAGTTACTTTAACGGGGTCGCGTGCCCGGTAATGTTAGTCCTCGTCCCATTCCCAGCAGATTTGGCAGTAGACTTCCCGCTAGTCCCGCTAAAAGTGGAGCTATTGGAATAAATCCTCCTTTTAGGTTGTTCTTCGACGTCGCGGTGTCTATTTTTTCGTTGTATTTCTTTTTGCTGTTTTTCGTTGTGGCATTATATTTATCACTCACATAAAATTAAACTGAAGGTTTCCTAATTTTATTACCATCGACATTCATGCGAAACATTAAACTAAAAAATTAAACGAAAAGTTTCTTTACACCACCACCGCGAACGATTCCATGACCTTCAACTGCTTTTTTTTCGTAGCGCCAGATATTGCGCCAGACGCTGCTGCTAGTCCTAATGTATCCAACACTGGCAAAAATTTTGGTATAGACGTTCTGGCAATTACAGATAGTGCCGGACCCAAGAAACCACCTTGTTTTGCCATCGCTGTTATTTGTGCGGCACTTAAATTTAAAACAAAAGGTTTGCCGCGATCGTACCTGTTCACTTGCTTTTTGGTTAACATTAATTTTGTTAAATACCCTTGGAAATGTCAGGGTTGATTTTTAATGATACCTGTCTCTGCTTTGCAACAGCAGCTGCTAATTTTTTAACTTGACCATCAGTCAAATATATTTCTTTTACAATATATTTTGTCATCTTATATTAAAGTTACAGATTAAACTTGTAAAATTACTTGTAATTTTTAAACTTGTACTGTCATTTTACCGCCAACAGAATGAATCGTAATAAATCTGTCGCTGATCACTAACGCGTACACGTACAAGTGCGCTACTGGAGCTGCTCCTAATGTCCAAGTAATTTCAATATCAGCTGTTGAGTCGACAGCTCGCTCGCTATGTTTACTAACATCAAAATAAAATATTGGATAAAGTGTACAGAATTCCTCTACTGATATCTGAGATCCATCTCCAACATCCTGATATTTTTGCACTGCGTCGAGCAGGTACATGTAAGGTCTAGTAATATTTTTATTAGCATCATCTGCAAAATTACATTCTATCGCTCGTTCTGGATATTGCTTTGAATTTAGTCTAGCATATATTCGTCTAACATCAGCATTATCAAATATCGCATTATTTTGTTGTTGGTTACCACGTCGCGCTTGTTGCTGAAATACAACAAATAATTGCCTCGGCAGTTGTTCGCTTGATGTTGTTGTAACTCGCCATGTGTAGTCGGTAGTATTTGGAACTGCTGTTTGATATATT
Source organism: Megalonaias nervosa (assembly GCA_016617855.1). NCBI lineage: Eukaryota > Metazoa > Mollusca > Bivalvia > Unionida > Unionidae > Megalonaias > Megalonaias nervosa. The sequence continues at coordinate 4,028 of JAECUM010076065.1, read as the reverse complement.
TTATGTTGCTGAAAATAAATTCTGTTTGTGTGTTTTTGCAGCATATCATTTAATTCTGACATTTTAGTGATTGATGGTGTTATTCGTTGCATCCACAGCGCAAATTTGTTTATGATAAACTGTACATCAGCTCCGCCTGACCTAAACAGGCAGTCGTTTTGTTCTGCTCGATCTAAAATAAGTGTATGTTTAACTCCACGAAATACTTTATTGTAATCGCGACAAAATCCAAATATTGTACTTAACGGCAGCATCATTGTAATTTGACGTGATCCTTCTGCAAGTGCCTTTCTCTTAGCATGACCTTCATTGTAACGTACATTTCTTACGCTAATTGTCCCGTTAACTAAATTTAACATTGCAACGATGTCTGCAGCTGCACCTGGTGGTGTTATACCAAGATTATTACAAGCAGCAATAAGTGAGACTCTTGTAGCGTCTTGATTAGCGTCTGCAGCTGGTGCGTCTATACCAAAATTATTAGCATTAGCAATAAGAAAATTTCTTACAATTGGAAAATCTGCAGCAGCATCAGCTCCGTGTACTAAAACACCTTTTGAAATAAACTCACCAGATCCTGCTAAACCACGTTCAGTATCTTTAAACCACATCATGTTAGTTGCAGTCGATCTGGAGTAATCATCGGAAAACGAAATAATATTTAAGATTGTACTTGCAACTTGTAGGTGACTTGAAATATCCTCAACAGTTTGATTGGCCAGTTGATATCAAGCACTTTTAAATAAGCCCCAGCCATTATTTATAAGAGCTACTTCTGCGTTAGCTGCAATTGCAACGAGCGGATTGGCCACTGTCATAATCTGACCGCAAACTTCCAATATTGCTTTGTGTGGCAGTAGAAATACATCTTCGTCTCGAGTATTAAATGTTCTAACACCAGCTTTATTTGGTTCATTAGAATTTTCATCAAGATACTCAACATACTCAAATTCTGTTACAGTGTCATCGATGTCATAAGTTTCTGCTAAATCGAGATAATTTTTAACAGACATTTTTTATTTATTAGATTATATAAAATTTTATTGCGGCGCTGTTACTTTAGATATTAATTTTTGTATAATCTGCTCGCCCTTTGGTGATACAAGTTTTTTTGTTGTTGTTATCATAGCACGTTGAGTTTCTTTTATTGGAGCGATTTCTGATATAACTTGTTTTATCTCAGATGTAGACGGTGTGCCTTCAATTTTTTCAGCTATTTTTTTGTCCAACCGCAGTTCCAGCAGCAGATGCAGCTCCAGTTGCAAAAGATTCACCTGCGTCGAGTGCAATTGGTGCAACTTTAGCGCGATTCCCGGAGCATTTTCAATAACTTTAGTAAATATATTTCCCAAAAATCCACCAACTATTTTTCTTCTGTAAAATTTTTTTTGTTTCATTATATCTGAGGTTGCATAAAACCGAAGTCGATTGTGCTCGCCTACGCAACGCGTAGGTGTAAATAGTAAGTAACAACCTCGTTATTCAGATCCAGCTGTCGTCCAGATTGATCTGTCAACTGCATATTTATTGCTGTTATTTGATTTTCAACATTTAGCGGATAATAAATAACTTGCCGCGGATTAATTTGCATGAGCGATCCCGGTGGAACATTTGTCCTTTACTACCCTGAGCTGAGTAAGATCCAGAAGCAATGGAGCAATTTACGTCAGTTATATTTACCGGCAGTTCACCGTCATACGTCATTTGTTGTTCAAAAGCACCATAAGTTTCATGAGAAAATCCTATCAGTGGTGCGATACTTGTTGGTGATATAAAATTAACCATCATATCTTTTAATTTTAATCTGGCTCTTAACGTGTTATAATTTGGTGTTAGATCAAAATTATCAGCTATACCGCCCGCCTTTGTTATCAGTTCTTTTATTGTTTTATTTAAATCAGTAACATTATAAGCTCCTTGCGGAATCTTAATTTTTCTCCATTTATCTCTTAAAATAGACATAATTATAAAATCAAATTCATTATTGACACCAGTTTTTACGTTAGCCATGGAATGCCAACATGTACATGAAATTAGTCCAATTTCATACTGTTTTTCAGTATCAAGTTGTATTGGCGGAATATAATTTACTAAAAAATTTGCGCTATCTTTCGCGGCCGTACTAGAGTCTAGTAATAATGTTGTTGACATTTTTTTAAATATAAAATTGTTATATTAAATCGTTCTGGTTTATATTAAATCATTATGAAAAATTAAGTTCATTATGTAAAATTAAGTCGTTGCGATTTATATTAAATCGCGGTGTAAAGTTTCGTATTCGTCAGATGTTAATAAATTTTCCGATCTTAAATGATCAAGTGTGTCAATAATTTCATTATCAATTTCAGCGCCAACATTTCCAGCATCTTTTGACGATATCAACAGCATTAATCTGCCTATCATTTCGGTTACTGATGCAAATATTTTTACCCCAGTTCCAGTTTTTTCTTTTTCCATTTTCTTAACGCGCTCTCCATCATAACCATAAAATACACCTTTAAAACCAAACTTTTTCTCCTTAGGTCCTCCAGATCTAATTTTTTTTTACAGCAGATTTAAAGACACTAGCAATAACACCATCTCGGGTTTTTTTGTAAAGTTTTGTGAAATCTTTTTCTTCAGCTTTATCCATTTCATCTAAAGTTTGTTTACCATCTTTAATTTGTTTTATCAAATATAACAATTAAAGTATCATATTCATTTTGTGTTAATTTATCAATATTATCAACATCTTTAATATTATTTTCTTTTGTAAAAGTATCATAATCTGAATCTTCTATTTTCTCTTTTACCATTCCTTTTATTTCTTCAATTTGCTTCCTTCTTTCAGTTTCCTCGGAAGTTTTTATTTTTCCTGGGGATATAACTAGTGGCTGTTCAATTTCTTCTAAAAATGTTATGCTCTCTGGTATCTCAACTTGCATTCTTTCAGTTCCACTTCTTTCAGCTTCTTTTCTATATTCTTTCATTCGATTTTCATCATTTATTTTGAATCTCCTTAAAAAATTCCAACCCTTACCAAACCCGTTAATTCTATTAGCATCAGCTGTTTGATGAAAGACATTAGCAATAATACCTCGCCTAATTTCATAAGATAGTGGTATCATTTCCTTATGTTTTGTAGCTTCATCTAATTTAGCATTAAACTCGTTACCAGAAAGTATCATTTTATTTAAATCATTAATAAGTTTATCATATCTTTCTTTCGACCAAGTTTTTATATTATCAATACCATTTATATCATTTTCTTTCAGAAATTCATGATATTCAGCATCTGATATTTTTTCATTTGTTTTTTTCCTAAAAAATCGTCTTTTTTCGTCAACATCTAAAAACCTTATCGTTCTCTCACCAACATCTTTTTGTTCTTTTTCAATATCCTCTAATTTTTCTGATAATTTTCCCAACGCAGTCCTAATTTCATGTGTGGTTAATTCTGATAATCTTCTTTCAAATAAAATTGGATTATTGATCAGCCGATTTAGTCATTTCGTCTAGCAACAGGATCAGCAATATTTGCTACAAGAGCCTCAGCCAATTTTCTTCTTTCCTCATCAGATCTAGCAACAATTTTTGCAGCAGCTGCTTCTTGTTGTTCCTTAACTAATCCAACCAAACCTTTTTCCTGTAGTTTTTTAACTTCCTCTTCTGATAGTGGTTTAGTTTCAGGTTGTTTTCCAAATAACGCCTCAGTAACTGGTTTGACAGCTGTGGTTACTGCTTCTGCGGCAGCTACTTGTCGGGCTTCTTTACTCGCTGCTTAAATTCTGCTTGAGATTGAGCAAGTTTTTTAGATCTTCTATATGTTTTCTATATTTTGCTCGTTTATCCATAATTATTATATTAAACTATTGCAGATAATTTTCAATACAACAGCGAAACATTTTTTAGGATCACGTGTTAGTTTATCAAATAAGAAAAAGTTATATTTATCTGCCGTTGCCTTATGATACAGTTTGATAAATTTATCTTTTGTTACGTCGCCACATTGCTCGTTTGCAACATTTCTAACGTCAACATTGTCCAGT
>JAECUM010076063.1:0-14519 GCA_016617855.1 Megalonaias nervosa | reverse complement strand
ATGGATGAGACTATACATATTTATACACAACATTAATGATAGGACCTATCCCTACCAAAGGTTCTGGGACATAATGTGGAAACTATTAAGATGTCTATCGTACAACACTTACTTGGCATGAAAATACAAATTAGAAATTTGGCTTACATTGCCCACCCTCCACCCTCTGTCCATCTACAATCCGGGGAATTTTCCCATGAGTCATAACCTGGTGACTAATGAGGTCCCAGCCTATGGCCAAGTATACCCTTATTGGGTATGAACTGAAATACTCGTGCAACTGACACTGGTTCCAGGCTCAACCCTTAGCCCCCACCACTTCATCGCTTGAAAACAAAAAAGAAATCCTACCCTACAACCAAGTAATAATTACCGAACAGGAAACTATAAATGAAAATATCTAATTGACATTTGTTGTTCATGCAGTCCTTGTCATCGGGGAACCTCCAAGAGTCCCAAAAATGCAGTCCTTGTCATCGGGGAACCTCCAAGAGTCCCAAACTTCAGAGGGTAGATAAAAATTGCGAACTTGCGAAGGATGGGCCTTGTACAAATACAGAATTCGATATTTTCAACAGTGCCCTTACGGAAATCAAGGAGGTTATGACATACCTTGTTCTCGTTCTTTTCTTACAGCCTCGCCGGTTATCTTGTCTCTGATAAAAAGTCCGGATACGATTGTAGAGGGCTCACCAGTCAAAATCAAGTGCGATGTCTTAGCGTTTCCTGAACCCGTTATTAGATGGGGATACAAAGATGTAAGCCTGCAATTCCTGTGCTATGCTCATTTTTGTTATTTCATGATAATTTATATCCTATTTCATTTTAAAGGACATTTAAGATGCTCGGATTTTATTTAACAATTAATACTAAGTTCTCATGAATAACCTAATGATGAAACTAAACCATCTTTCAGTAGATTTATGTAAAGTAACTTTTGTGATAAAAAAATAGAAAAGAAATAAAGAAAAAAAAAAAGAACCATATACCTCCCCCCCCCAGCACTTTAAACTCTTGATGATTCGATTCAAATTGTGCAAAAACTTCAGTTTCTATAGGTGGCACGATTGCATACAGTAACAAATCATACTAATAAATTCTGCTTTATTACAACAGCGACTGCAAATGCTTCCTATTTTAACCCGTATTGTAATACAAACTTCACTTGACTAATAATCGAACTAGATCACCTGTTGGTATAAGCGTCAGGATTCATAGCTTTTCAGATTTAATTACAACGACTATCTAGGTTTGAAACTTGTAATAATCAGTACAATAGGGGTATATGATTACATACAATTACAACGCATATTTAATAAAGTTTCACGTATTACAATAGAGGCTGCGACTGCTCGCAGTTTCAACTTCCCCATCGTAATAACAACATTTGTAATAATATTTCTTTGAGGAAAATTCATCTGGATTGCAAGTCGAAACGTAGATGCAAAGGAAAAATGGCAAAGGTTATTAGGGTTAGGGAAAGTGTAAATAGTATGTGCCATACATTAGTCAAATTTTAATTCCTATTGGAAGCATTTGTTTGCGCAATATATATATATATATATATATATATATATATATATATATATATATATATATATATATATATATCCGTCATTGCTTGTGCAGATTTTTTATAAAGGAAATTATTATTATTATTATTATTATTATTATTATTATTATTATTATTATTATTATTATTATTATTAATGTCAGCAATGACTGGGATTCTGTTAAAGGAATCTACACTATCTTTAATCCAAGGAATCGTTGATAGTCATCAAGTAGATACCACAGCATAACATTGTTCAGCAGACCATTTAGGAGAACATTTTTCTTTGTCTGGCGTGGAAACACACATTCCTCTCTTTAAGACATTGCCATACAAAAACCAAGTTGTACACATCGTTGTTGGTATCTCAAACATTTGCGGAAAATTCGACCATTTTGTTTTGCTGAGAATTGGAGACAGATATGAAAATGTCTTCCTTGCTTAGACATGTATTATTCCTTTTCTACATCTACTGGTAGCCAGAGTGGCAAACAATGATACCTGATTAATCTAAACTTGGCACAATACTAAGTAACTGACACAAAGTATTTGGTTCTTTGGTTAAAACTCAACTCATCTCTCTCCCATTAAACCATTCTATTCTGCTATAATATAGTAGGCAAAGGAAACCTGAATGATCGTTTGTTTGCTTGGAGTGTCATGAGGCAAAGAAGTACATTGAGATTATATCCTGTCAAGGCAGTTGAAGTAAGATGCTTTGTCCATGGACACACTACGGCAACCGTCGAAGGCTGATCCAATGATAAGATTCAAACTCGCTCTGGCAGCTAACCACTGCACCAACTCGACTCCCGCCAGTTGGGTGTAAAACCAAGGTGGATGTCAAAATGCCTTGTTTTATTTTATTAACTGTTGATGTCACCTTCTCACAGAGAATATTTCTTTTCTTTTGGACATGAAACTCGGGTAATTTTCCATCAGTACTGAAAAACTAAGGGAACAATCACGCATATGAAGTGCATATAAATTTAAACACACCATTTTCCAGAAGCTAGTACGCTACAGCTTCTAATTTCTGCAGAACGAGTTATCAATAACACGGACTAACATGTACTTGCCTTAGATGAACAAATCGAAAGACGTACCATTTTCCGTTGTGTGGACATTAAAAACTAATTTCGAAAATGTATAGAAGAGATTCACGTGAATGCCATGACGACAGAAAATGTACTTTTATTGCTGAATATTTTTTTCCATTATGTGAGAAGAAGTTAGCACAAATATTAATATATAAGTGTACAAGTTTACGAATTATTTATAAACCATGAATGTTTCAATGAACTATCTTCTTGAAAATTTCCGACAAATTCTTAAATTTGTAAAACTGGCTGTTTCGTTACAAGGACTCGTACTGCAAAGGCACGGACTTGTGCTTTTGGATTGGGGCAGATGTTTTTCTGTCCAAACCAGTTTTTCATATTTAGCAGTAGATCTGAGAGATCGTTATTCTCTTGACCATGTTTTGGAGTCTTCATTAGATGAGAATTCCACAGATTCGTTCGACTTTTGACTCTGCCCCAATTTACTCAGAGTAACTTGTATGGTTAGAAAAAGCCTCCTCAAGAACAATTTGCTATCACGGTGCTATGGACTATGTGTTCTCGTCTGCACCACAGGCAGTTATCGTTTGATTATTCGTCGATGCACATTTGGCCAAGAGAACTTTGGAGGTAGACTTGGTGATGGGGAAAGTCCTACAAGATTAAGATCTGTGAATTCGTTTATTCGCTTGTTTACTTGTTCCTTTTCTCATATTTGTGCGTAAGGTGAAATATAACTGAACGTTCATTCACGCGAGCTGTGGGTCATATGATTTCACACACACACACACACACACACACACACACACACACACACACACACACGTTAAATGATCGTCAAACGAAAATTACTATTACAATACGCGTTGTAATTATATGCAGTCATAACCCTATCATTCAAGTTTTAAACAAATGAGTAATCATTTTAGTTAGATCTGAATAAATGTAGGCCTTGACACCTGCATCGTTAAGTGATTTAGTTAAATATTAATTCAACCTCATCAAAATTGCCACTGTTTCTTCAAAATACTATTAAGTTTCTTTGATCACCTTTGAAAAATACACACCATCGCACGTAAACACTGAAACATGTTTCTTATTCTTCTTCAGCGTTCCGGAAATCCTTTCGTTCCGCCACCAGTTTCTTACAAAGAAGGCGGCAAAGAAATTGATATTGATTCCTTCCAAAGTAGCCTCTATGGAGGAATCTGGACATGCAGTGCTATAAACAAACTTGGATCAGATCATAGAGATATCAGTTTGTAATATAAGCGTCAAAAAATAGATCGAAAAATTGTTGAAATGTATGTAAAATACAATGAAGGATTAAATTATAGTTATTTAAAGATAAAGATGTTCAGCCGCATACACATGCATACATTCATACACACATACGTACTTACGAACGGATATAAATACACACGTTCCAAGTTTCTTAATTGGATTCGAACACACAAGACAGCTACATTATGCAGGAAATTCCTGCAGTACGAAAAGCAGTAATTAATTATTTTTTCAAATACAAACCAGAATGATCATCAGTGCATCTAAACTTGAAACTTTGGTCAGTCCTACTAGTATGTCTCTTGGGGTAGCTTGAAAACGATGTAATTCTGACTACCTGAAAGTGGTATGATGCCGCATTCAATTATTCGCATTTCACGGTCACTGTTTGAACCCAATGTATAGTCAATGAAATAGAGACGCAATAACCATTCATTAACATAATCAACAAAAGGTACAGTAGGGATGACAATGATAAATCGAGAGTAAAGTCGAGAGGCAATAAGTGTAACAAAACTGAAAATGAGTTTCGTTGGCAAAGCTGTCATTCGTTCTAATCGGCATCTTTCTTCACTAGCTAAGACTATATCATGGAGATAATATTTTATATTACGAATTTTTAAACGTTATCTCTATCTTTCTGTCTATTGCGGGCACACACACACGCACACACACACACACACACACGCGCGCGCGCTCTCCACGTAATTCTTTTGTTGTTCACATGCTGCAGTTTTTCTTTAATGAAATGAGTCGGAGTGGGAGGGAGTTTATTTTTTCTCTGTTTTGATCAAATGCAATTCATAAAATAGAAATGTGATATATCTTTGATTAATATCTTGCTGTTACTTAAAACAAAAATAAAACTTTGTTAAATTGCACAAGCAGGAGATAATTTAAATTGCTAGATAAGCACAGAAAGTTCACAAATTAGAATTTTATGTTTTAAAAACAAGTCAATCAAATAACATTGTATTTTTCCGTTGGTATTGTTGCTTTTGAATACAAGAGTTAAATTTCCAACGCTAAAATCTGTTCCCCTTCTAAAGTCCTATTCATATAAATTGCATCACTGATTTTATGTTAGAAACAACGTACCGAAAAGTAAAAAAAAATTACTAGAATAGTTTAGCACCAGACCGTTATTTCAACATTAACATCTTATGCATACAGAATTCTTTCAGTCACCACACAAGTCGAAACACTCGCCTAATTCTAAATTTGTTATTGATTTTTAATGGAATATTATTCTGATATGGTGATTGCAAATAAGAACGCCCCATATAGTTAGCCAGAAAATATCGTAAGGCACCAGCAAAACTTGCTGCAATTGACTAAACAAAAGCATAGTAGAATGTTTCTATTATTTTATCATGGCATCCAGGTTTAAAGCTTTGACGAGTTGACTGATGACCTAAATTATATTGCAGCTATGATAGCTGCGTCAAAAATGGAACCTCAAATAATCTGCCGAAATGCTTCTATTGTTTTTTTATGCCAATGTTTAAATTACCTGTCAGATCACTCTTCGGTTAATGTCTCTGATACTAGATCACTCTCCAGTTAGTGTCCTCAGCTAGGAGATCACTTTTAGTCTGTGTCTTCTGATACTTCAAAGAACAAGTTCTTTACAAGACAAATGAAGAAAAAAGTATATACTGTTATCAAGTTTACACGTAATGCAGTTAAATTAAATATTTATAATTAAGTGCCCCTTAGTCTTGGTTTTCCTCTTTACGATTATCAGTTATCACTTGTTTCATCGCTTGTTTCTAGTGATGATGAATTAACATTCTTTTGTTTCATAGAGACGATAATCTAAAAATTGTGGCTGGCTAAGCAGGTCCAAAAGGAATATTGAATTTTATGCGGACTATGTGTTTCGACTTGTGTAATCTGATGTTCTTTTCTTTAGAATACATTGTATTATAACCACTATTAATTCATAACTTGTTTGTTGCAAACAATTTTGTAAATTATGTCGCATAGTGTGTAATGTGTAGAAACTAAGTTTCTTTTAAACCATGACCAGCTGTTTACATTAGTAGGTGTCAGCGTTTACTAATCCTAATTATTATCATCTTAAAATATTTAAATAACATCACACTCTTCGTATAGAGGGGAAAAATCTTGATTAAGTTTGAAGTGCTAAGATTAAAAAGAAAAAATGGGACATTTGAAGTATTGTATCATAGATTGTTGCTATCTATATGGTGCTAGATTTGGTAGTTTATCTGATACACTAGCAGGCGTTTAACAAAGTTTGGTGAGAATTTCTAAAACACTGAAAAGAACAGCTTCAAATATTTCATTTAATGGTTACGTACCTTTACATTGTTTTCTGAAAGTCTTTTTTATATTGTGTTCTAAAATTGCACGCAATAGCTAAATATTCTTCCACATCTAAATAAAACTTAAATTTGTATTCATATCGTACATCATATAATAAGATAATATAATATATTTGAACTAAAATGATTGGTATTTTACGAAACGTTTGGGTAACTGTATGTGCACGTGTACAATGAGCTATGGCGCGTGTGAACAAAGGTACGGTATATTCTTAGAGGAATTTGTGAAAGCGCTATGACAGCTTTTGCTTATCTTGTTCCAAAACTTCCTGAAGTTAGTACACTAGCGAAGATGATTACTAATTCAAACTGCTTCAAAGATATATCTCTTACATATCAGACACACAAAGAGCTTAACCCCATCATTGTCCCAGCTACTTTCCAACAATCCGTTTGCGTACAACATTTTACATTTCGTTTAGAAAATTGTAGACCTGCTTAGCATGCGGATTACTCAGTGTATTTGCCTAATAAGACAATATTGTTGATGAAACTGTTTGGGAACGATAGGTGGAGATAATCTTAACAGTACATGTTCAGTTCATCTTCACAAGCTTCATCTAACCGGAGCATAAACATTTTTTTGTTTTACTTTCTAGTTGCGTAGGATGTTTAGCTTTCAAACAGGCAACAAAACGAGCTCTAAGAAGGACTTAGGAAGGACTTAAAGTGCCGTCTAATCCTCGAGTGAACAAGAAGAATTTTTTCAAGGATTTACTAAATTTCAGTGATGCATAAAAATTGCATAAAAACAAAAACACCACACACTAGTATAGATATGGCACACTGCAAATAACAGTATGTTCCAATTATATTCACTACATTATAAAGATAGTGTTTTTCACCCAAAAAAGATATAAAACAGAAACTGAGAAAATACAGAGCATGACGGGTTTGAAATCCCAAGCGTTTTGGGATCAAACGGTTGTTTCTCAAAGGCACAACGCACGCTACATAAGACGATTACACAAACTAGAGAAGAATAAAAATGTAATTACTTTACATAATCTATATGAAGTTTACATGTCAATATTTACAAGATCGATAGAGACTGCACAGGTATACAATCCCTGTTATTATCTCATTTCATTCCTTTTATATTTCTATGTCTCTGTGTTGAATACATTTTGTTTTCTGTGGAGAGAGAGAGAGAGAGAGAGAGAGAGAGAGAGAGAGAGAGAAAGAGAGAGAGAGAGAGAGAGAGAGAGGCATGAAAACTCGTAATTTTGTAAACAAACGCATATATTTCCACGATAACGAACTAGCCAGAGCAAATTTGGTAATAATGCGACTAGCGTATAATTTATCACTCATACTAATATATAGCTGAATCTATTGGTGTCAGGATAATGTGACTGGGTGGGACATGATGGTTCGTGTCTGCGGCATGATACCCCAGTGCTAGACATCACTATAACTGCCACATTGCAGAAAATCGTAGCGATATGACTGGAAAACACGTTTGCGTCATGATTTCCCAGTGCTAGACATCACTATAAACTGCCACACTGCAGACATCGTAGCGATATGACTGAAAATTTTTTAAAACTACATTAAAAATACACACACACACACACACACACACACACACACACACACGCTATCTTTATGTTCATGCGCTTTCAGCATGCAGCACTGCTCGTGACACATGTAAGAGTATAAGCCAACTTTAGACAAATCACAACAAAAGATTTATTCCAAGATAGCATTAACCTGATATTGGTGATCGTACCTTTCACATTATTACATCAGTATTGCCTTTCTTTCTCTTTATCTTTCTTCCCTTTAGCTCTATCACAATTTCAATTGATAAAAACACCTATGAAGTTTGAATTTTGATTAATAATTTTTTTTCTTATATTCATCTACACCTTTATCACAACAAAAATGTATTCAAATCAAAAGTTTCAGAAATCACAACAGATAATAACATTTCCTTTATACAAGAATAAGAGTATAAATTTTAGCCTCTTGTTCTATCATTGCGTCTAAAGACTTTTACATAGAATTTGGCAGGGAGAAATCTTGACGGATTAAGATAACGGAGAGCAATGTGCAACAGAAGGAGAGTGGGAATATACCAGTCTGAAATAGTCTGTTCGTATGTACTTTCAAATATTGTGTCATAAGAAATGATGATTTGTAATGGATCTGATGTTTCAATATGCGTTCCGTATCGTTGGACATTTGATGAAAGAAATGGCGTGTGTACGTAGAAACACTTCTTATATAGTTGCTTTTTCTTGCGCTCTACGTTAGCAATTAGTGAGAATTTTCTTAGCTATATTGGTCTTCTTTATATTGAAAATAAAGCTAACAATTTAGTCTGTTGTGTTGACATTGTATTTGAAGGATCAATATGAAAGAAAATGTAAATGCAGAAAAGCTTCCTGCGGTCTCCCATAGTTACTGTATTTGATTGGTGATTAATGTTTTGACTAATTAATCCTTTTACAGAGGAAGAAACAACTTTGATCCACAGAACAAAACACTAGAAACAAATGCCAAGTTCAAATATGGTCCTGTGCTTGTTTACATGACAAGGGGAACTACAAACAATAATTAAATAATGGGAAAAAGAAAGAAGATTTAACTGAAAAGCTATCTTAAAATTGGAAACTTGAGCGTATTTTATTGCTTTTGCTGTCAGTTCAACTTAGTTCTAAATAAAAAAAGTCGCTGATGGAGTGATAGAGCATATATATGTGTGTGTGTGTGTGTGTGTGTGTGTGTGTGTGTGTGTGTGTGTGTGAGAGAGAGAGAGAGAGAGAGAGAGAGAGAGAGAGAGAGAGAGAACAGCTACAAAGAAAATAGAAAGATAGATCCTGTCGATGTAGATGCGTTCAATTTTGTTTTTATTTTCAGACAAAACTTGCATTATGTTTTAGGACGGATCGGAAATTTCTACCAAAATGCCAACAATTCAGTTGACGAAAATACTGATATACAATGATCTATTCTTAAAGTCAGTTTTAAGAATGGCTGGCGAATTGGCTATGTAGGTATGGCGATGGAATTTTAAAACGTGTCGTCATGGTGGAAATTCGTGTCTTTGAACGCAAGACCTGTTGCTGATCAATATTTTGTCACCTATACAGTACTGCACACCTGTTACACTCAACGACAAGCGATACACATTTTTAAGAATAGGTTCCAATTATACAGTAACAAAATTGTTTAAGAGTGATCTTAACTGTCAGCACAATCATAATCATGTCTGAAAACGATGGATAATAAAACATTGATCAGTGTTGATTGCAAACCGAAATAAAGTGATAATAGAAATCTGGGTGCAGCGTCTGTCGCCGAAATAGAGTGCAAACTTGCCAACACGCAAACATTCACGTCTGAATGAAGAAATAAAAAAGTACAAACCAAAATCCTTCCAAGTAACTCGCAATCATTAAAATTTATTGTTTAATTATGCTAACCTCAACAGTGGTCACTGCATCAGTCAATCCGCCCATGAAATGTGTTACTAAAATCGCTTAATCAGTTTTGACAATATACATATAATGAAACATTATATTACTATCTAAATTTGCAAAACCTCGCTATGCTAAGATAATAGTAAAAGTTTGGAACTTCTTTGTATCGATGTAATAATGCAGCCGTTAATCGCATCGACACCGGATGTAGAAACAAATCTATTTCATGTTTTGGCCTTAAAAATGTATAATTAACATGAATCTACGTTTGTTTAAGCAGATATAAGAAAATATTTAATTCGTGAGGTGGAAATATTTTGTATTGTCACTCAAGGCTTCACCGTTATACTATGTTCCCACTTCATTCGTTAAATATTTCTTTCTGTCCACCAAAACAAGAACAGCATATATCTTCTATATTTATATATTACTGTGATATAAATCACTTTTAAATTATAGCAAGCTGTGTTCTTTTATATCCAGATCTTCATATTTCTCTGCGGTGCATGAATTTGCAATACTTTGACTTTAACATGTGACTGTTAATTCGTGTAAATTCGTGTAAATACAGAGTAGTATATGTACTTAAATGGACGAGTAACTTGTTTTGTGTCACGGGGCATGTGCGTCGATGTCATTAGCCTGTCTATAAATTGTAAGACATGAAAGGAGAAGTAGTTTTTTTTCCTGCCTGAGTTATAATAAGTGAGCATGAAAGATGACGACGTGTACGATATCGAAAGTATTTTCAATCAAAGAGCACTTACAGTAAGAACATATCGATTCAAGAAGTCAAAGGAAGCCTGAAATTATATCCACCCAGTTTTGACTCTTGAATTACAGTATCGAAAGTCGGTGACTATTAGAGTGCGCAGTATTACCAGTATACGGGTTTAACGAGGTAAATTTTACATGGTACATACAACGATACTCTTTGTTATTGTAGGGGCACTTCGGTAGCTTCCGTCAGTAAAGGAATATACGGTAACACCCATTTATTCATGTTATTAATTAAGTGGTATTAACTGCATATTTTCATTTCACATGACAAAATAATTAATTTTTGTTACCGAGCAGTTGCATTTTGTCAAAAATTTTTGATTATTACCAATATAATTATTTTTATGATCTTGTGATTACATTTTTGACAGGTGTTACCTATGCAAATATTCGGGGCAAATCCACGTTTTCAGAAACTAATTACTAGTGTATGTTAATGTAATAAGCACGTGTATTCATTGGTAAGTCGGAATCATCCTAAGATTATCGGGAGATTAGTTGTTTTCTGTTTGAAATGTACATAATTTCTCAAGTCAACTAAATGTTTTTTATCGTTTGTTGAGTCAGTGTGTTTTATGTTCACTGACCCTCTCTGATAGTTATCTTGCCATGTGTTAGCACTCCCCCTCAAAATTTCCCTGCCTATTATATCAATAATGTAGGTAGTAACTTGTAGGAGTCAGCGTCAACTCTTTCTATTTTTAATCAACAAACTCTCTGACGGCAGCATAATGTCTTTAACAGGCTGTCGGCTATGCCGTAAGCTTAATCGTCCCATTTTCTGTATTTTTTACAACTTGTTCAGCAATTAATGTCGACACAACGATTTCATCTACTATAATGTACTCAACATTTAATTTTGAGGGGGATACAATTTTCTTGAGATGTTTTATTTTCTTTTATCTCAAAAACCTATGTTTAACCCATACGGCTCTTCTGAGGGCCAGCGACGATTCTAGAACTTGAAATACATAGAGAATATCTACATCTGTTTGAGTAAATAATAATTAAAAAAAAAAAACATTTAAAAAGCGAAGTGGCAATACAAAACTTTTGCACTTCATGATTTCTTTGTATCTGCTAAAAGAAAAGCAGATTTTCATTTTCTGGTGGTTGAAGGGAAAGCTTGCCGTAGCTTATCGTTGGTCAGTTGTCCTACACTAGGTTTTACTGGGTTCTTCCTCCACCAAATATACTAGCCACCATGTGTAGCCTATTATGAACTGAGAACTGGTGCTAAAAACCATACAACGTCGCAAAGTCGTAACATATTTACTGCATATAATGCGAAATGGTGTCCACCCTCTTCTCTCTCCGCCCAACCAAGTTTCTCCATGGAGAGTCTGGACTCTAATTAATAAAATCTGCTAAATAAAATCACACTGTAGTAGGTTAAATTCCTCTTTAAAATAAAAGATACTTTTTTTCTTTTCTTCACAATATTGTTTAATACCTTCTAGCAATTCCTATACTCATTAATAACAATGTTTGCATAAGTGAATTCCAAGAGTATACACGCATTACATGTAAATACATTATGCTAATTTTGACTACATCCTACCGGTTAATTTCGCTACTGTCACCGTCCGGTGCTAGCTGTCACATTAACATCTTATTACTGTTTACTATTAAGGTCTTTCAGGACAAAATACCAGCCAGTGTGTTTCTTGATTGGTATTTTAATACCATATGTATACGAAAAAACATAACGTTATGTAATAATAACGAAAAAGGTGCATGTGCCCTCGAAATAAAATCCAAAGAAAAACTATATAATAAGTCATAGTTCCATCTCAAAGTGAGCAAATTATGTATTCATCTTGAATAGTATATTTCGACGTGGACGGTAAACTATGATTTATATACTTAATTTTGATAAAATAAATTACTTAGGCAAAATGCAAATTTGAGGACAAACATATATACGCTTATATATTTTATCATTTCAATTAAAACATAAATTCAGATAAACGTAAAATTAATACCGCCCCTCCCCCCCCCAATACTTTGAAGTTATAATGGGTGAGATAATTCATCCCCCTCCCTATGAATAATTAAGCTCCAAACAGAGTTGTATCCCTTTTCATAAAAAAGTGCCTTCGTTACTCAGTACTAATTAAATGCCCAAAGTAAGCATGTGAAAAATTCGTAATGTTCAAATTCAAAACTTTAAATTTCCAAATACTCATGATCAATCTTATATATCACAATATAGTCTTATGTGGAAGCTTCTGTGTGGAGAAAGTTCATAAACTGCTCCACTGTGTGATCTACGTGTATTGCACATCAAGAAATAGTTGCTTCTTTCAGTACTGATTGTGTTCATTTGTTGTAATTATGTATTTTTATGAATCAAATTCATCGATTAATTTGGATATATTTCAAATTAGGCCCTGTTTAGCATCGCTCAATGAGGAAGTGTAAGAAAATTGAGTATGCTACCAATACCAATCTATTACAAAGGAAACTCGGGTTTAAGCATCATTTATACGCAGTCGATATAGTTTATTTTATTTTAACATCTATCAAATTTGAATACTATCTGTTCATCAGATTACGAAAAATTGTACTTTTATCTATGACATTGTTAGACACGAGGAGTTCGCCGCCGCTTCCTCGTAGTGTGACATATAACGCATATAACGGGCACTTACAGTTGCCCGTTTGTTATCTTCATATATAATATATATTGGATCAACTTGTCATATATATATATATATATATTTCCAGCGCAGTTATGATTGTTGACTGCAAGCAATTCTGTATTGACGGAATGAATGGGATGAATGAACTCTGCACAACCCTTTCCAATGTGTCCTCTACAAAAAGTAGTTCACTACCTTTTGCGAGTAATCGCAATCTCTTTTTGCAAACTGAAATGTCGTTTCTTAAGTTTTTGAATTTCCATTTTCATTCATATTCATTAAATAAATATAGGACATACTTACGATTTAAACATAAAAGATGGTTTAAATGAAGGAAGTAGGGCTCTACAAACACACCATTTGTTAAGTACTTGAATATTGAATGCTCAGCATACTGAAACGAGCGGGAAACGTAAGCTGAGCGAAATGAAGAACTTGCAAGAGGTAATTCAAACATTTAAATGTTTGTACAGTTATTTATACCAGTTGAACTAGGTCATTATTATGGTTAATTAACATTGCAAACGAACATATAATTGTTTCTATCCTCCGTATCTATCTTTCCTCTTTCCGCTAGTTTGTGTGACTATATTTTGCCATCATTCATATGTCCAGAGACATCATCGCTTGACAGATGAAAATCTGCCAAGCTTGTTTTCTCACTAATTTTCTCTATCTTTCTACGATGGTCCACAGAGAGAGAGAGAGAGAGAGAGAGAGAGAGAGGTGGGGTTGGGGTTGGGGAGAATTACAATGAAGGCATTTATTCATAGCCCATCCCTATGTTTCTTTATTGGTCGATTAGCCTGGTGCCTTACAAACTAACTCGGTGAGAGAGAAAGGCGGGGGTGGGGAGCGTGAAGAGGCCCTCGGACATTTTTGTATTAAATAATCTGTTTTCAGACGCTTGTAAATAGGTTTTGTAACATAGGAAGAGAGAAATAAAACAAACAAAGCATTAAATAGATCACAGTATGTTGTCCTCCTGATCAAAGAATGTAATGAAGTCTTGACAGGATATAGCGAATTTGTATCACTGGCATTGTGAATACTGTATTAAAATCCCATGGAACGTGTACACCTAACCTTAACGAACACTGTATTAAAATCCCATGGAACGTGTACACCTAACCTTAACGAAGTTCCAGGTAATTGTAGATTACTTGGTGCAAGTTCAGTTTTCTTTTTCTCTCCCTCACTCCACAGACTTCCCTGTATTCTCGCCCTTATGAGAGAGAGAGAGAGAGAGAGAGAGAGAGAGAGAGAGAGAGAGAGAGAGAGAGAGGAGGGTCTTTGGACATTTTCATATTTAATTAATAATAATCGATTTTAGAACATTATAGTATGTTTAAGAAACAACAATAAAACATAACATTAAATACATCACAATATGTGCACCACGTAACCTAGGAATTTAC
>JAECUM010076059.1:0-23792 GCA_016617855.1 Megalonaias nervosa | reverse complement strand
GAAGTGTCATTTCAAATAGCTTGATGACTAAGATTCGGGTATGTTATCCATGAAGATGTGTTATGATTTCTCTTTGTAGTATCTGTCTCTTAGATTTGACAAATATGATGAGAAGACAAATTATTCTGAGATGTCAAAATATTATATATCCAATACACTACTAATAGTCACCTCTATAGCTACTTCACTTGCAAAGACGCTTACAAATAAAATATAGCAATATTACTATTCAAAGAAATATTATAATATTTGGAATCATAGTGAATTCAGACAAGGTCATTTTGGATTATATTATTGTGAAACATCCAAAGACTGTTGGTACATTGCCACATTCTAGGCCATTGGCACATTAGCACATTCGAGACAAAAGGCACATAGTATTGAAATTTATTTTGAACACCACTGGAATTCATTTGGAACTTCATACATTTAATGCTGTAAGTTCCTTATAAACTTTCACTTTGTATTCTAGGACAATAAATTAGTTGTTGAATTTTGCAAACTCGGTTCTGTTATTTAGTTTAAGACAACATAGTTTTAACAATATAAAAAATTGTAAGATTGATAGCATTATTTGCACTCACAAACTTAAAACCTTTATTGAAGAGAGAGCAACGAATTTAAATCTTTTGTGCGAATGAAGGGTTCAAATTTATTGAATTACCCATAAATAGAGAATATAACGTTTCCGTTCTGAAAACCTAATAAACTTTGTATGCCAAGACAATGACCTTAAGTTTTATTTATACTGCAATCAAAGAAAATAAAACCAAACAGGACGACAGTTCTCCGCGCAAGAATCCGAATATTAAACATCTGTAACCTCATCACGCACCATTTGACAATTTAATACGCTACATGATAGTAGTTCTTAACAATGTACGAAACGTCTGCCAATGTACTATCAAACAATTAACCACTTCAGATCACAATTAAAATATGTCGCAATCAACATCAACATCAGATTAAATAAAATCATTAATTTTTCAAAACGAAATGTCATTAAACGAAGTTCTAAAATAATATTGTCAAATGGTAAGGCACTTGGACCTGTATGCCAAGCAATTATCCGATTCCCTTGGATTGACACTCACATTGAAGAATGTGTGTGTGTGTGTGTGTGTGTGTGTGTGTGTGTGTGTGTGTGTGTGTGTGTGTGTGTGTGTGTGTGTGTGTGTGTGTGTGTGTGTGTGTGTTTGTTTTGGATTTTTAAAGGTAATAAGTATAAATCAAACTTGTGGGAGGAAAGGGAGAGACATTCAGAGTAATATCTTGAACATAAGAACAGTGATTGATTTTATAAATGAAACAGGTCAGAAAGGTGCTATGGTACTTTTCGACCAAGAAAAAGCTTTTGATAGATTGGAACATAACTACACACAGAAAGTTTTAGAAAAATTTGGATTTGGAAATAATTTCCGAAGCTGGACCGAAATCATGCATAATAAAATATTTTCGAGAGTACAGGTAAATTTGAAATACTGAGATCAGTGAGGCAAGGCTTCCCACTGTCTATGCTATTATACGTAATAGCAATCGAAGTCTTAAGTCATAAGATAAGAAACAACAAGGACATAGAGGGGATACAAATCCCAAATTTAAGGCAGGAAATCAAAATGCTCCAACATGCTGATGATTGTACAAACTTTATAAAAGACACGTCATCTTTTAAGCATCTGGAGAAAGAATTTGAATATTTTGGAAAAGCCTCTGGATCCCAAATTAACCACGACGAAATTGAGATCTTAAAAATAGGAAACTGGCGAGGGAATCACCCGGAAATCCCACCACACCTAGTGAAAAATAGGGTTAAAACACTAGGGATCTATTTTGGGAAGGATGATGAGACAAAAAACTACAAAAGTATGTTTTAAAAAAATCAAGGAAAAAGCCAATATCTGGGCACTAAAGCCACTTTGCATTATGGAGCGGGCACAAGTGGCCAAAACATATTTATATTGTTACGTATATGTAATTTAATTACTTGTGTGTTGGTTATGAATTCTTTTTTATTTTAATTTTGTTTCATTACATTTTATTGTAATGATAATTTTCATTGGATTCGAGTCTCTTTTCGGAAAATTGGCTTCACCCGATTAGATTATGATTATAACGGTTACTTCAGCATTATTTTTAGCTCACTCTGGTTCATAGATCTTGTAAACATCGGGTGAATACGATTGGCTATTACCAAGGTCATGATCTGCTTGCGTGATAGCTCTAATTTGTAAACAACCTTTTTTATTGAATCTTATAATAAGATTCGCTAAGTTCTTTTAAGGCCTACGTGATAAATGGCATTTTTTTTTTATTGCGCTGTTCAAATTAGTAAATCACGTAGCCCATCACGTGAGCCACCATGTGATCTAAAATCGAGGCTTAAAACAGCCATTTTCTACTAGATCTATTCAGTCGTATCTTTACACCTTGAGGGTACAAGGTGTTTCTATTGTTGATGTCAGATTGTTTTGAAGTTCATCTATTTTTTGGAATTTAATAATTCATTCTCTAGAAAACTACACAAGTGCTTCATACTTATAAAAGTTCTGGGAGAAAGATATTCAGTGGAAATTTATTCTGGAAATTCTAAACGGAAACATTATAAACTGTGATTCAATCGAGGATCTGTTGCCGTCAGTTCAACGACCTCATCTGACGTCATCGCCTTCCATATTGGAATTTCATCGAGATTCGAACCTGGAGTCAATTAGAACTGTTTAGTGATAAGATTTATATTTTTCAATCCTAGGATTAAATTTTGGATTATATTCACAAACCGTAAGTCCTATTTTCTATTTTTTAAGTTGTTTTCTAGGGAAATAAATCATTTTTGTTAAATTTACAAATATTGTTGACTTCACTCTTTTCTTTTGTTACATTTGTACGAGCCTACACGTAACAATATTCAAATATTAATTATATACTAAAATCAGTAACTAGCGAATTCCAGGAGCTTCAGGCCTCTCTCGTTGGTCTGTGCCTTGCAGCAATGCCCATATGCATTTGCTAGTTACAACGACCTTATGCTGGCAAACACCTTTGGCCAACACAAAGTATCCAGAAGATGGACATGGCATAGTCCAAGCGGAAACCATCACAGTCAGATAGACTACGTCATGGTAAAGAGGCACATACAGTCAAATGTAAACATCGCCAAGACTCGAAGCTTTCCCGGAGCGGACATTGCAAGGTCAAGAAAGATAACCAAACAAGAATAAAGTTCGATCTCGACAAACTGAAGGATCCAGAAGTAGCAGAAGCCTTCCAAGCAAAGATTGGTGGGAAATTTGCACCGCTCACCATCCTCGACGCTGACGATACAGACATGGATACGTTGATCACCACCTTTAATACAGCAACGACCGAAACAGCCAGCGAGATCCTTGGTAGACATCGTCCAGTCAAGAAGCCCTGGGTCACAGCTGAGGTCCTGAACCTGTGTGACAAGAGGAGGGAACTGAAGAAGAAGAAGAAGAATGATACAGAAGGGGCAGAGCAGTATAAGGCAGTCAACCGGGAAGTCAAGAAAAGCATGAAAAACACAAAAGAGAACTGGATAGAAGAACAGTCCAAAGACATTGAGGGAAACTTGAAAAGGAACAACAGCAAGAAAGTGTACCAGCTGGTCAAAAATCTAACAAGCACAAAACAACGGCGAGTTACCTCCTTACAGGACAAAGCCGGAAACTGCCTCACAGAAGAAAAAGACATTCTGAAAAGATGGACAGAGTACTGCACAGAACTTTACAACCACCAACCCATAATAGATCCAGAGGTACTGAACGTCCCTTCAGCAACTAACAACGACAACCACCCTATCCTACGGAATGAAGTAGAAGCAGCAGTGAGATCGTTGAAAAAGAGGAAGTCGACTGGAGTGGACAACATCCCAGCAGAACTGGTCCAAGCAGGGGGAGAAGCAATGATTAGCGCCCTCACAAACATATGCAACAAGATCTGGCTAACAGAAGAATGGCCATCGCCGTGAACACAATTACTGATCATCACCCTCCCCAAGAAAGGCAATTTACAACAGTGTCAAAACCACCGTACAATCAGTCTTATAAGCCATCCAAGCAAAGTCAATTTGAGGATACTGCTAAACAGACTAAAGCCACAGGCTGAAAAGATCATTGCCGAGGAGCAGGCGGGTTTCAGAGCAGGGCACAGCACAACAGAGCAGATCTTCAACCTCAGGATATTGTGTGAGAAGTACCTCCAACACCAGCAAGATCTGTACCACGTCTTCGTGGATTTCAAGAAGGCATTTGACAGGGTATGGCATGCAGCCTTGTGGGCGACCATGAGACTGTACAACATCAATGCCAACGTCATCACAGTAATAGAGCACCTGTATGACAAGGCCGCCAGTGCAATATACTTCAACGGCAGCATAGGGGACTGGTACAGAACGACAGTCGGAGTCAGACAAGGCTGTCTGCTCTCTCCCACATTATTCAACATCTTTCTGGAGAGAATCATGGCTGACGGAGGCAGAACAGTCACCAACGTACGTTTTGCCGACGACATTGATGGACTATCAGGAAAAGAACAAGAAATAGCTAGCTTAGTAGAGAGCCTCGACAAAACCTACGAAGCCTACGGCATGGAAATCAGTGAAGAGAAGACCAAACTGATGACCAACAACACCAAGGGCATCAGTACTGACATCAGGGTCCAAGGTACGAAGCTAGATACAGTCCACAGCTTCAAGTATTTGGGGGGGGGGGGAATTGTGACAGATGAAGGATCAAAGCCTGAAGTGCTCTCCAGGATTGCGCAGACAACAGCAGCGCTGACAAAACTGAAGCCCATCTGGAACGACAAGAACATCGCACTCAGTTCAAAGGTCAGACTGATTAACTCACTGGTTATCTCCATATTTCTCTACGTCTGTGAATAATGGACCATAACAGATGACTTAGAGAAAAGGATACAAGCCACAGAGATGAGATGCTTCCGAAAGATCCTCGGCGTCTCATACAAAGACCATGTCACCAATGACGAAATATGGCAAAGGATCAGACAAGCCATTGGACCTCACGAAGACCTCCTGAGCACAGTGAAAAAACATAAACTGCAGTGGTATGGGCATGTCTTACGATCATCAGGACTTGCCAAGACAATCCTGCAAGGCACTGTACAAGGAAGAAGAAAGAGAGGCAGGCAGAGAAAGAGGTGGGAAGACAACATTCGAGAGTGGACAGGCTTGACATTGAACAACTCAATGAGAAAGCCGGAAAATCGAGAGGAATGGAGGAAGCTGATTGTTCGGTGTTGTGTGGTGCCCCAACGGTTTACCAGACTACGGGACTGATGATGATGATGATGAAAATCAGTAGATATAGAAAATACAAGGCTAAATAAACTTGACAATGAAATTATAAAATATATATGGGGATATAAAACTCATTATGTTGTAAAACAAACTCTATATAGAGCTAATAAAAGAGGGGGCTTAGCACTGCCTAGCCCACTACTATTAAAATGTTCTAATATTATCAACAGAATTAAGACACTAAACCCAGAACCAAAAACACCATGGGAAGCTCTGTATATATATATATATACTGGTTTGGCTATACAATAAGGAACAGACCAGATATATACAAAAAAAAATTTCCTGATGAAAAGTTTAGAGGTACCAAGAAAATTTAAAATCATTAAAGAAATTCTAGTAAAATTTAGGGACAAAAAGGAGTTATGAGAAAAACCAAAGGATGAAACATAAACATGGATAAGGGAACAGATTACAAGAAATATAGGAAGCAATGTAGAGCAGGAAAATTGGGGGCGGGGTAAATTGGGAAAGAACATGGGGGCACTGGTCCCGAATTAAATCTGTAAAAATGCAAAGCTTAATTTTCAAATATCTGCATAATGTTTGGTTAACGGGAGAAGTGGCTTTGAGAAGGCATATGATCAGAGTAAAGCCCAAATGTCCATTATGTAAAACAGCAAATTTTACAAAATTTCATGTAATCGCCCACTGCGGAAATATGAAAAATGAGAGATCAAAGATAATTAGGAAAATCTGTAAGAAAGAAAAGTACCAAATGAACAACATAATCTTCCTGGATGGAGACTTTGATAAAGATTTAATAATGAAAGTTATAGATTATATTATAAAAATTATGATGGCCTGTGGGCAGGTTATGCAGATAGGGAAGAAACCTGAGTTTACAGACATCACTGGGCAATACAAGAATCAGTTTATTGTTCCTTTGGTGCTTATAACTAACTAATATCACGTATTTTAAGGGGGAAAACTACACTGTCCTTATAAAAAAAAGGCTAACCTTCTGTGAATTTTCTCTTAGCAGTTTACCTATAGGGACAGGGAACCTGAGGACTAGAAGAAGTACGCGGCACAGACATCGCAGGGCTATGTCACAAAGCGCCACGCGAAGTGAACAGGCCTGCGAGAGAGTCCCGGAAAAACCTAGTCCCACGACATGGACAGACAAAACAAAAAAATAGGGGAATAGGAATAACTAATCCCAAGGATTTTTCCCCCTAGCTAACATACTAACAAACAACCAAATAATTTTTTTTTCCTTATTTCAACTTTAGGACCTTTGGATATTTTTTGAATTGGTGAAAAATTTTGATAATTTGATAAGAATCATCGGCCCCAAAAAAGGAGCAGATGAATAAATACAAAAGAAGGTTGAGGGTCATTTCACAGGGAGAAGCACGATAGTGAATAAAGATAGTGTGGTTCACTGATGAAAATTAAACCTTTATGCCTTTGGGAAATTTAGCGTTTTCTTTTAGCGAAAATGGGAAACGTCTCACAAAAATTGCACACATCAAAACAATAGGGATTTTCTTTTATTTTGTACTAAGCAACCGTTTCCCATTCGAAATTCAAAATCCGATTCCAAAATACACACAAAGGAAATGAAAATTTTTTTCCAACAAAATAATTATATATATATATATATATATATATATATATATATATATATATATATATATATATATATATATATATAATCAAATTGTAGGAGAACTTGGAGAGAAATTTGACTTAATGCTATCTTTACATACAAATCTATTTTGCATTTTCATTAAAATCTTTAAGTACTTCATAGCATCGTTGATCATCTACAGATGGTGCTACTAAATATAGTTTATCCCATTTGAGCAATCTCATTATTAGATTAAGCAATAATTGCGTCTTCCCACTTCCAGATGGCCCAATTATTATCATTCTAATAGAATTAGGTAGCGCTGGGTGATGCTTGACTGGCTGTTGTTTTCGTGTCGCTGAGAAGTCAATTATATCCATAACAATAAGTAATATGAACCCATATTGTGTTCGATGCAAGGCACCCACCCCCACCGCTGGATTAACAACAATAATAACAAAAAATAAAAAGCGCGCACTGACAGGTAAGTGTGAAAAGTGTGGCACAAAAAAAAAATTACAAATTTATTTCGTCTAGCACAAAGGCAGGAGGTGATATCGCTGCTTCGTTGGGAAAATTATCAGGGGTTCCGTGGGCGAAGTATCCCGGAGAAAAACACTTACCAGGATATAATTATTGTGGTCCTGGAACTCGACTTGATATCCGACTTGACGAACGAGATCAACCAAGACCTGGAGAGTATCCAATAAATAAGATTGATCAAGCGTGTCATGTTCATGATGTTGCGTATAAAAGCAAAGATTTACAACAACGGCATCTCGCAGATGTGAAATTGATTCATGCGTTAAATTCTATACCTGATAAATCTCTCAGAGAAAAACTCGCTAGTTTTCTAGTTAAATCTGCTATGAAAGGTAAAATAATGCTAGGGGCTGGGTAATTAATGTAATAGGTAACTATTATAATGGAATCTGTTTATTATTCCCCGAGAGGATATTGGAGAGGTAAAGCAGCAATTGGTAAATTTGCTCAAGCAGCAAAGTCTCACGTGCTGTTGCTGCAGCGTGGTTAGCACGACAGGCAATATGGCAAATCTATCTGCGTCCACCTAAAAGAATTCAGTACGCGTATTTTGATGTCAGCGTTCCCAATGAAGTTCGTCAAGCAGATATTTTGTTTTTACAGCACGATACTATTAAAACACGTGGACGTCAATCACGCACATACAAATACGCGTTAACTGTCGTTGATGTTGCAAGCAGATATAAAGAAGCGGAACCATTATCAACAAAAACAACATCTGAAGTTGCCTCTGCGTTTGAACCAATTTATCAACGAGGACCTTTGCGATGGTCACAGTTGCTACAAGTTGATCCTGGCAAAGAATTTCTTAGTGCAGTATCATCGCTGATGAAAAAGCATAATGTCAAAATCAGACAAGGACACACTACAATTCATCGTGATCAGGCAATAGTTGAACGATTTAATCGAACACTCGCTGAGCGGTTATTTGGATACCAGTATGCGAAGGAAATAATTCAGAGCGACATGAGATCTCGTGAATGGGTTGCAAGATTACCAAATGTGATAGCTGTGTCAAATAATGATATTACTCGTGCAACTTCTATGAAACCTATTAATGCAATTACAAAGAAACATATATCCCGTAGCGATGGCTACGGACAACGACGTGACTTTTCAAAACAGCCAGTGTTAGGTAATGGGACTCTAAAGTATTTATATGAACCTGGTGAACTTGAAGGGGGTAAAAAAAGAGCAACTGATCCTATCTGGAGTGTGACTACACATAAAATTTCTAGCGTGGTTAGATCGCGTCAAATACTATCATGCCGATACTGATCCAACACAAAAGAAGTTGGACTTCAGCAGTATAAATACTGCATTCGATAATTATGATGTCGTTATATTTAATCATACTCTCGAAGCTGGAGTCAGTATCGTTGATGAGCGGTTTAATATCATGTATGTATTTTCTGAAGAATTAGGGTCAGTTGAAGCCACTAAACAAGCAATTCATCGCTTTCGTTGTATTAACGAAATTCATTATTCAGCAACGAAAAAAACCGCGAAAGACTTCCTATTACTCGTGAAGAAATAACAAAAATTATTGTTGACCGTGAACGATTACTCGATGACAAAACTAAATTATTAAGATGTCCTAACACAGGAGAATTATCACTACCATACGGATTTGCATATCTCAGTGATATCATCGATGATAATAATTCCAAAATATATTTCACGCCGAGATTGGTAACGATGATGAAGAATACTGGTTATGAGATAATACAAACTCCCGTAGATGATTATGAGACATGGAAACGAAAAAATAACATCAAAAAACCAAATAATGAAGACATCAATAATAATCCTGTCGTAGATGAATTTTTGAAGACCAGTGTCAGTAACAGAATAAAACAATCAAAATCTAATTCTGTAGATGGTCCTCAGTATTACAAGTACAATCCCGAAGAAAAGTTAGAACCTTACGAAGCAAAGAAATCATTTCTGAATCATATATTTCAATGTGATGTTGGTAAGTTACCAGCAGAACAGGTTGAACAATTATATAATTATTCAACACGACTGAAACGAGCTCAAAGAGTAATTCAATAACGGTAATGCTATTAACGATGAAAAATTCCGATCTGATAAAATAAGTCCACGTAAGAAATTAACCGCGATTATAAATGTTTTACAAATACTGAATTTACCTGATATTGTTGCTGAGGACTTATCAACGACAGCAGTAACAGTATCAGGACCGGACTTAAGAATGCGCATCGAGAATATGATTATGGATAAAGATTTATTGTCGAAATACAACGAATTACTGAAAAATTGGCCCAGTATATTTCCTGAGACAAGAATATGGACACAAAAATTAACAGTTGGAAATGTCATTGAAAAGATCAAATTGATTTATAAAGGATTTGGAGCGACTTTGACCGTCAATGATAAAAATAATACAAAGAGATCAGATTACACATTAAATTATCCCGTGTGGCCAAAATCAGACTTCATTGATGATCCTCGCTGGATTGAGTATTATAATGATTGTCAAGGATTTTATGGTGGTAATGATATCGCAATTACTAACCAACATACTGCGATGCTAAAATTCCACATCTGGAGTATCAACATCTGGTTCAATGTATTTGATCATGATACTGAATCCACATAGAAATTTGCCTGAATTTCATAACGGATCTCCACATTTTCATAATAAATACAATGATATGTGGTGATCCGTTATCAACGATAGAGGTCTCAGATTCGCTAAATAACCGTTCTATGAAAACCACCTCCGGAATAATTTTTCACGTCTCCACCTCGTGATGAGATATGAGATATCATATACATAAAGCGAGATTACTCCGTCAAGTAAATCTCTCTCTGATAGATTAATCAAGCAGTTGTCTCCCTTTTGTTATTGCGTATACATGACCACACATTTATTCAGTTAAATACGTCCAATCCATTAAACATTGAATTCTGATAATCTGCATATTTATGTGATCAAGCACAAAAATCTCAATTCCATTGACGTTGTCAAGGAATTTATTCTTGGACGTTGTCAAGTTGATATTGAATTCCGTGATAACCGCGCTATAGTGGATTTTACGTTAAGCCGTGTGTGCGGTACTCATTATCGATGTCTTTTTTTGTCTAGACTGCATGCAGATAGAACCGGAATAATATCGATCCATGCATCATTGTTAGATAGTTCTGCCCTGATGAAATCAAGGGTTGATAATACAGTATTTTAACCAAATTCAGAAATATGTGAGATTGTGGATTTTCGTGATTTATTTTATATTTTCATTCAGAATCTGACAGTATATACTTATCATCGTTGACAACGTCAAGGTGACAGAGTCAGGGCTAGGTAACTATATATTTATTTTTGAAACATATATTTGTAACTGAGCTCATGGTGCAGTGGTAGCGCGTCTGGCTCTCGTACTCGAGGCCCGTGGTTCGATTCCCCGTACCGGACATATGTCGGGGTGGCGTTAGGATGCCATTGTTTTTAAAAATTGGAGCGCAAGCAAAAGCCCCAGGAGATTTCATGTAACCCTCGCCAACGTCAAACAACGTGGCCAGTTAGTTTTTCACTTACACCGGGGTTTGATTTTTTTTTGGGGGGGTGACATGAAATCGATATGCCTAGACAACCCTCTGAATTTCTAATATTTTGTTTTGCACATTAGGAATTCGCATTGACTCTGTCAGTGGGGGGGGGGTGTCTATGCGCTTGCGCCCCAAAAATAAACAGCAGGATGATGTGAGCTTGTGACCTTGTGACCTCACTGAAAGGTACTCACATAGGGACATTCAGAAAGAATGTCCGCAGGACAAAAAAGTCTCAATAAGGTGCCTGTGGACCACAAGACAGGTCTTAACCATGAAGAGTGCCTGTGGGCCAATGGCCCCCCAACAAGGACTCTTAGGATCTTATTGGTAAAGGCTTTACCGGCAGAAGGGACCCCAGTGGAATGGTAGACCGAACGTCATTTGCTGCTGTTTATTTTTATTCAAAAATATATTTTATTTTTATCTGATTCAAAAATATATTTTTATTTTTATCTGATTCAAAACTATATTTTTACTTTTATTCTGATTCAGAATATATTTTTATTTTTATCTGATTCAAAAATATATTTTATATTTATCTGAGTCAGAAATATTTTTATATTTATCTGATTCAAAAATATATTTTTTATTTTTATCTGATTCAGAATATATTTTTATATTTATCTGATTCAGAATATATTTTTATTTTTATCTGATTCAGAAATATTTTTACTTTTATTCTGATTCAGAATATATTTTTATTTTTATCTGATTCAGAAATATATTTTTATTATTATCTGATTCAGAAATATTTTTACTTTTATCTGATTCAAAAATATATTTTTTATATTTACCTGATTCAGAATCTATTTTTATATTTATCTGATTCAGAAATATTTTTACTTTTATCTGATTCAAAAATATATTTTTATATTTATCTGATTCAGAATATATTTTTATATTTATCTGATTCAGAAATTTTTTTATATTTATCTGATTCAGAAATATTTTTATTTATATCTGTTTCAGAATTTGTTTTTATATTTATCTGATTCAGAAATATTTTTCATATTTATCTGATTCAGAAACATTTTTATTTTTATCTGATTCAGAAATATATATTTTTATATTTATCTGATGCAGAAATATTTTTATTATAGTAAAATTTTATTTTTTATGAAATTCAGTCAGATTTTCTATATTTGACGGGTAATATACCCATCAAAATTGCGAATTCAGTCAGATTTTCTAAATTTGATGGGTGTGTTACCTAACAAAATTGTGACTTTGATCAGATTTTCTAAATTTGACGGGTAAATACCCATCACAATTACGAATTCAGTCAAATTTTCTAAAATATTTTTATTTTTATTAAGAAATATATTTTTATTTTTATTAAGAAATATATTTTTATTTAAACAAATATTTATTATATAATGAATCATCAAAATATTAATGCTATTATTGCTGCTATTAAACAATTACAACACAGCGGTATAAAAATATCTGATGAGCTTGATCCCGAAAAAATAATGAGTGATTTTGAATCATTACAATTTCGAAAGTCAGAAAATAGATATACGCTGCCCTCCGATTATAGGTTTATAAAGTTAATCCAACAGGCGATGTTACAATCACTGGCAGCAATCACGGATGCGCAAGTGAAATTATTTGTTCCTCTTTCACGTTCAATTGAAAAGGTTAGGTCAGAATTATCTCACGAATACGAAACGAAAAGAATTGTACACCCTCGTATAAAACAGATGAGAGATATTATGTCGATGACGGAGTCACTGAACGAAGTTGCGGAAGAGTTACTGGCTAAAGATAAGTTAGAGTGTGATTCTAATCATAGTGAAAGTGACTATAGTGACGTTGACAACGAAACTAATAGTGTCACCTGTAACGTTGTGCCAGGATAATTCATTTCTGATCCACGGCAAGGATAATAATCACTGGGGCAAAAAAAAAATATTTTATTCCGAGATTTTTTTTTGCTTGGTGTTTTCTACGAATGCACATACAGGTTTATATTTAATATTTCTGACCTGAGATCGAGCAAGTGGCCAGACTGGTCAGTAAGTTTGAAATGTATCCGCGATAAGAGTGGATTATGACATTTTAGATAAACAACATTGATTGGTTCTGATACAATCAAATAACCTGGTGGGACTTGAGGTGTAAATGAATACAAATGCATCCTTGCTGGGCTTGATTGGATTTTTCAGCGTCAACTTGATAACTGCCGTCGATGACATCACATACTAGATTGACAGCGATCGTTGAAGTGATATTGACGATGCCCGGCGAAATGTGACGACCTCCGCCATATGAATCGTTGTTGTATCTGAAAATACTTGGCGGGGGGGGGGGCTTATCTTCCTATATGATTCAATTATCTTTGGAAAGTTTCCCTTGACAAGATCAATTACTGATTGTCTTAATTCACCGATTTTATGTCTTTTATATAAATTTTCAGTTTGTTCAATCTCATATCTCATACTTGTTGGATCTGTAAAAAAACTTATATAAATTTTCTATTACAACATGTTTAGAATATTCAAAATCAATTAATATTTTATTCAGATGCTGGATTGATTCTTTGATATTCTTTTTATTGTCCACATTGTAATTTTGTATCAAATCAATGATTACATTTTTAATATTAGTAAATGTCCGGTTAGATTCATCTATCATTTCTGGTAATGTAGTGTCGAGAATGCGTAAATCCAAACTTGCTGTGGCTTCTCTTCCTGGAATTCTCAAATCAGGAATATTTTCTCGTCCACCAATAAAAAATCTATTAATGGACCATGGATGATTATTTCGATAATTTGGAGTTTTAATGAAACTTTGATATATTGTCATAAATTCATCTCGGCGTGGTTCTGGTGGTCCTTGATAAACAGGTTTAACTTCAGGCCATCCTAACACAGTTCTAATCGAACTTTAATATATGTCCACAGCATAATCCGGTGTTAATATTTCAACGGCCGATGACAGCGTTGGTTCGTGAACAGTAATGGCTATCTTTGATTCTTTTCCTGTGATGGATTTAATTCTACGTTGAAATTCTTCATTGATCTGTTCTATTTGATAACTGCCCGTTGGAATATTGACTACTTGCCAATCAGGAGTTCCATCGGGTTTGTTTTTATCTGCAAATACTAATGAATTATTTGGTTGTAGTCCACCGAATGATTTTGACCTAATATTTGGCCAACTATATTAAACCCGTAATTGTGCTAATGCTATTTCTTTTGCTGGAATTGCGGTCGGAAAATTAATACTGAATTCAGGATTAGTTGAACTCGCTAATATCATTGTGGTTCTTACCGGAGCAGTATTAGTGACGATCTGTTGTAATAATTCGAATGACGTTGTCATTATTATTTTATTTGTTGCTCTAAATTAGTTATTTCCATGATAGAATCACCCGTGGCATCGCTACGGTTAAATACTTCATTGTAGATCTTTATTATAATACTGAATTCTTCATCAGATATTATTCCGTCGTTGAGCGACGAAGAAATCATCGACGATAATTTGGAATATGCTACAGTTGCAGTATGTAATTTTATCTTGTACTCGTTCAATTTTTCATTTGTACACGTATCTCTCTTTTTCGCGATAATATTGAATATTCCAGCGATCGTGGTTGACGATGACACACCGATTGTTACAACGATCGGCGCTGTCATCGTCAACGTTGATAATACTACGCCGGTTCCAGCAACAATCGCGGAAACCGAATAAACGATGATATCAACGACAACCGCACGTCTACGATATTTCTTTATTTTTGCTGTATAATCATCGATGATGGTTTTTAGTTTATTCTGCCATGTCGTTACTTGATCGTATCTGTATCGCTGAACGTCTATCATTATACTGTATTAAGTAATTAATTGAGATGTTTCAGCTACAAATTCTATGCACCACCAGTAGGACGCCGAGGTTAATTTTTTATCAGATGATTCCAGCATAAACGTTTCTTCGGTATCTTTATTTAACACTACAGATACAGTCCCAGAAAAAATATCGGTTGAATGACGCCATAGATACGTGGTAAATATCCTAAATTTTGCAGAACTAAATACGGACAACCTGTACACACCAGTGACCTCCACGGTATGTTTGATAGTGTTATTTTGCGGTGTCCATGTTGATAATCCTGATGATACTGTGTACACGATATTGCTAATTTGTTTGTGTGGAATTTTAACGAGGTTAGTTTTATTGATGATATTAGGAATTCCACTAACAATATCGTTGATTCTCGCATTTATATCGGTGAGATTTATGTCAATGGTCGGTGGACTTCCCAAAAAATCATTAATGGTTCTGTTTACGTTTCTGCGGAAATTCAGAAACAGTTGTACTTGATTAGTAAAATCAGTTTTGAGTGTGGTCATTCCATCGTTGATTGTAGCTAACGAAGTTGTCACTGGAATTTCTTTATCATCGACATATTTCTTCGTTGCAGCGTCGAGATTATCTGTTGGTTCTCCTACGTTGGTAATTTTATTATTGTTCATGTTGAGAGCGCAGTGCATGGTATCACCGAATGTTGACAACCTATCATTGATCGACACTGCAGTAATACCACTAGGAACAAGTTTGCCCTCTCTGTCATATACAACAATAAAACCTTCTCGCGATAATCGACTACGAATAATAATATCGTTGATTGAAATATTACTCGTCTTCAATTTACCTTCACGGTTTTGAAATATAACAAGTTCGTTTGGATCAACGTTGGCAAGATTGAGCAGTTCAGATAATTCATCATTGATCTGTCTTGTTACTCGCTTGAGTAAGTCTTCACCTGGTGCTTGTTGAGGTTTAGTTTTGGTTGATCTTCCCTAAATATCTACCATTATATGATTAGCGATTATTTAAAACAGAACTCGCGCGTGCACTAGTGTACGCGTGTACAGCCTTATGAGGTGGTTTCGTTGATCTTGATACAGCAACAAGAACTGCTAGTGCTTCACGGCCACATATTGGTGGATCCGTTAATGATTGTGTTGGTAACGTTGAATACCAGATCGGAATGTTACCACCGACAGAGTCAGCAGCGACATACTTTAAAAATTCTTTTGGTGGTGCCAGTCCGTACGAATCGAAATAAATAATTCCACGTGGATCGATCGCGTACGCAACCCAATGAGTACCTGGACCAGAGCTTTTATCGAGATTAATAAGACCAGTTTCAATCAGATTTGGAATTTTCGGTAATTGATCACGCATAAAAACACCTCTGAAATTCTTTATATTTAGTTGCTTAGCAGCATCGAGTAAATCAAAATTAGACATCGGGAAAATCAACGAGTCCCTGGCATTCTTAATCCGCGACCGTACCACGAAGGGGGAGTTCCTGGAAGTCTCAGACCTAGACCTGTTCGGGATCGTCTTCTTTTTTTTAATCCTTTCCCTGTTGCTTTCTTTAATGCCATTTCAGCAGCTGTTCCTAATGCACCTAACGCAGCTGCTTTTGCAACAGCTGGGGCTGCAGCGGCTATTATTCCTGGAATAGCTGCAAGACGTGGAAATATACCACCTGTCTTAGCAATGTTTTTGATGGCACCCGCAAAAAGATTTACGCGTATGCCGGTCTTTGATTGTTTGGCTTTATTAAAATGATTGAGCTGGCGTTCTGTCTGCGATAGTTTATTTGGACCACCTGCGATTTGTTCTCGCGCTTATAAAATTTATACTCCACATCGCTTCGCTGATGCCGACTGCAGTTTTTTAATCTGACCAGGAGTCAGACTGACACTAACATGATGATATGACATTTATAATTTTATTCATGATCTAATTACATATTTTCTACTGGCGCATCAATAACTCTCATTCGTCCACCAACACCTTCAAGTAACATTGTTTTATTGCTGAGTATAACGGCGATTGCTCTGTAATTAGCAATAACTCCTCTTGTAACACGTGCTCGAAAATGTATGTCAACGACGGACTGTCTAAACAAATCCAAATGTTCCAGCGAAAAGTAATAGATCGGATACAGCGTTGTAAAATCCCGCTGTGATATTTGTAGACCAGTATCAACATTTTGATCACGTCCCATAAACGTCATCAGACGATGATACGCACGTGCAACACTGTTTTGTTCAAAATTTAACAAAATATCCTCGGCTGGTTCTTGATGTCCATTTATCCTCAAAGAAACCTCAGTAACACCGAATTTATCAAATATCATAATACTTCGTATCTGCGAGTTTACTCGCGTAACATCTTGAAGTGCAACAAATATATGTCGCGGTGCAGAGACACCTTGCTGTGATGCTATTTGCCATGTAAATAAACCATTAATGTTACTCTGGATAGAATCAGTGGTCATTGTTAGCCATGACAATATTGATTTACCGCCGCTGTCCATAAAAAAAGTAGCCGCTGTTCTTCAGATATTGCTGGTGTCATTGCTGGCATCCACAATGAAAGTTTTGTCAGTATTACTTTACCATGAAGTGCCGCAGTTGTAGCTGCGTTAACTCCTTCAGCGTGCCATATTGCATCATCGTCGTTATTTTTTTCGTACGAGTATAATTGTGTGCTTGGCTCCACAAATAACCTTTCTAATATTTCTACAAAATCCAAAGATGTGTGACAATGGAATCGCACATGAAAATCTTTCATCGTCGCTCAGCATTGCTGGACGTGATGCGAATCCCAAGTTGAAATTTTCATTCATTGATACAACTGTGTCCCCAGCTGCATTTAATGTTACATTTCTGTGCTCTGGATGATCAGTTGTATCTTTGACAAATATCATTGATGGACCAGCTGATCTTGAGTAATGATCGCTGTATCTTGCAAAACCAAGTATCGTTGTGGCAACGTCAATGTCGTTATGACAGATCTCAATATCTCGTCCATCAATGTTATATGCTGCACTTTTAAATAACGCCATAATGCCATTATTGACAAAACCAACTCGATCACCAATTCCGTAATCTGTATTATCTAATTTTAAAAGTCTACCTTCGACTTCAATAAATGCCTCAGCAGGTAAGAAATATCTGCTTGTATCCTGAACTTGTAATTCAATTCTTCCACGCTCGTCAGGTACACGTGCGTCATAAGAATAATATTGATAATCACGTACCGATTCATCTTTGAGAACCGGTGCGCCCATGTCGAATGCGGGATCAGATATGCGTTTGAACATCCTTATTATATTTGTTATCGTTTAACACGAAAACCACTTCCTGCTACCAGACTAGCGGTTATATTTATTTCTTTTTCACCAGCTAATGACGCTAATTTTTTATTTGCGGCCTGATTTATTATTTTACTAACGTTTGCAGGCATCACTTCAGTGCTGGGTAATTTTACTGGCTGAGGTTTTCGTCGTATTAATCGTGCTAGTCTATCCTTGATTGCAGAGAATGCTTTACTGGCGACGTCGCCGGCAGCACTAATACCTTTTTCATGAACAACGTCAATAGCTTTCATTCCTAGTTGCTTTGCAATCGGTATTGCTTTTGGGGCTATCCTTCTAAATAAACCCTGAACAACATCGCCGAGTCCATCTCCGTAAAATGTTTTATATGTAGGTAATCTCGAATTTATCACCCTGACAATAGTTGGTCCACGTTGAGCAAAGTGTATGATCATCTTATTGTAGTAATTATATCTAACTGTTTAATCACTGTGATAATCATCGGCGATTTCATTAATGAGGGACCGATACACGTTAATATCCATGATACCGCCTGTAAATAATCGTTGACAAATAGCACTTGCTTCATTAATGATTTCTGAAGAATTATTACCAGCTCGTTTTCCGCCAATCAGAATTTCCAGTCGATCAACATCAGCAAGGACATTATTTGGACAAGCAACAAGACCACTTTCCATTGTACCAATACCACTTCCAGTTGCGCTGGGGACATCATAGAATTTTTCTTCAAATAACTTAGCATCTAATTTTATTCTCCGTTCTACATCCTGTTTGAATCTAATAAAATCTTATCATCACGTTTGACCCGATCAAGGTCATTAGCGACGGCATATACATCTGAAATCCAGTTATCACTCTTCATTTTATTAACATTTTAAGGTTTTTTCAGGTTTTACATATTCATCCCTGTTATTATATCCGTATACTGCAATATTTTGTATCTGGTATGGATCCTTGATAGCGGCAATACCCTCGGGCTTACATTTATCTGCTATAGTTGTCGTTACTGGTAGTTGTTGTCGTTGTTGTAGGTATTCTTTTAGTTGTATCGGTGGTGATAGTTGTTGTTGTGATGGTTGTGGCTGAGGAGGTTGTTGTTGTTGTAATTGTGCAAGATAGTTGTTTATTCCATCACTAAATGCAATATACTTCGTATCATCTGTCCGAGCATAATCAACGCCGTGGTATATACGAAATATCCATTTGTACCAGGTCTCACGATCTACAGGTTTATTAATATAATTGGGTTTTAATAATAAAAAAAATTATTATCAAAACTTGCCACGGCAAGTGCAGATAATTCATTCACCTCCCTAACATTTTTTTTAATGAAATTAATACCAGCATCGGTAAATTTATCACTTATTTTAACTTTTTTCTTTGATTCTGGTTTTGGTCCTGGTGCACGATCTTTTTTATCACCTATCTCAGCTCGAACTTGGCCAATTCCTTCAAGTATTTCTCGAGTTGGCTGAGCCGCAGCTATCTCACCTGGGAGTTCTCGCAGAATTTTTTTTGTTTTCTTAGTTCGCTCTGCTATTTTTCCAGTCACCTCAGGGGTTTTCTCCAGCACAGGAAGAATACCTTTAGTAGTTTTTGTAATAGGTTTAAATAATTCTTCTGCACCTTCTGCAAATTCTTCTTGTGTTTGTTGACGCGCTTGTAATTTTTGTCTGACAGAATCTCTCACGGGTAGATATTTTTTGATTGCCTCTAGTCGTTCTCGAGCTAATCTAGCTGAGTGAGCTTCACCAATCATTATTGATATAATAATAATGATTTAATTACAGCAGCGGAGAGGGTGGACTGAAAAAAATTACGCGCACGAGCACATAAACGAACATGCATAGCATTTACAAACATGGGTGTCACGAACGAGTAACAACGTAAATAACCCACGTAGAGAGAATCTCAGTTCGGTTAGAGGTTCTGGTTTAGTGTTATTGACCCTATATTTTTGCCTTATTTAGTATGATTTTCATGTTTAAATATATTGGATCGAAAACTATTTTGTAAGGTTCACCCTCTCTGCTGCTAGAATACACTAGGAAAAATACCCCATCAAATATTTACTATTAAATAAATTTTTGATCAAAATTCTGTTTATAAAGAAAACAAACACATCATACCTTAGGGAGTCACATGAACACATGAAACACTTTTCTTGTTTTGTATTTTGGAAAGGGGGGGCATCTGTCTGGTGCCCCTCCCCCCCAAAAAAAAGAACATTTAGACGAAACTACTGAAAACTAATTTACTGTTCAGCCTTATATCGATATGCGTGCACGACGCACTAGATTCTGTCGCTTTCAAAATTGTTCCATTGTTTAAATTTATTTTCAAAATTCCCGTTAATACAGGTAAAAAGGAATCAATGTTGGCTTCCCTAAGTCGGCCGACTTTATTTAAAAAAAAAAGAAATAGGCACACTTAAAAGAATCCAAAGGAACCAAACTTGGCTTCCTTATGTCGGCCGATTTCATAAGAAAAAATCAATACACTTAAAAGATACCAAAGTCAGTTTCCGGAGATGGTTTGCTATGTAATAAAATAACCTTTATATTTGAAATCCTGTCGGTAAGTTTAAGCAAGGAGTTTATTGCTCGCTGCGTTTATTCATCACCCGGTCTTCTATTTGTTTGCCATATTTGCAGGGCAAATAGTATACACAACAATAACTTGCTTTAATAATACTTTTGTAATACATGCTATCGAAAAGATAACAATGCAAGGTTAGTTTCTTTCATTTTATTTTCAGATAAGTGTATGTTTATAAATTATTTTGTACCGTGCGGGGGGGGGGGGCGCAAATTCAACACAAAATTATTTCCTTTTTTATTTGTATGGAATAATGGAGCAAATATGATTAACGATATTGACTAGTAATGACAAGCTTTTAACTTACGGGCTCACACACTTAGACAACTTGAAAAATAAAAACAAACAATAAAATTAACTGGTAAGAGCTTCATATTGCAGCAACTAAACACTGACACAATGCTCTCTCTCTCTCTCTCTCTCTCTCTCTCTCTCTCTCTCATGTGTAATCGAGTGTGTATTATATGCAGCAGTGTTGCAACCTGAAGCCTAAATTTAAATTTATTTGTTATAATATCTCTTGTACACTACCCTTAGAAAAATGTATATGTATTCTGTAGAATTTTGTTTCATAAATCAATATTGATAATTTGACCGGAAGACTTAAACTGAGAATGTCGCTGTGCAGATGCATGTATTTTCTAGCATTAAAAAAAAAAAAAACAAAAAAAAATGTATATAAATATTTTAATTAGAACGAGCAAGATATGTCAGTTTGTATTTTCTCTCATATATTTGTACGTTACGAAGTATGATTATTTTCTTTGAAAGAATATCAAGATAGCTTGTTTAAATTTAATTTTTTTCCTAAAACCTATATTACATAGTATCTACTTGTTGTTTGAAGAAAAAGAACTTGTTCAAACTACTGTTAAGTTGGGCCGAATTGTCTTTCGAGTTGGGCAGAATTGTCTTTGAGCCAAATTGACTATAATCCGGCATAAATGATACAACTTTCCCATCCCTCACTCTATTCGATCCCACAGCTTGAATCCACTTTTTTTCTGGTAAAAAGGGTCTTTCGGAAAAAGAAAGAACCCTTTTTCCCATCATCACTCTTTTGGTTCCATCCATATGCAACACAGTGCACCATATTTGCTGTGCAAAAGCACAATCGTAAGATATATCACATAGACATTTACGTGGGGAAATTAAACACTTGAATGGCTAGGTTGAATAGAAGGGATAAATGTACGTCATATCCGTTTTTGACACGTAGTTTTTGAAACTACCGATTGTTTACGGAGATTGCCGAATATTTTTTTTATTTAAAAAGCGGATTTTTAAGTCTGATTAAACATTTGTATGGTGTGCATACATAACAAATGCGTTTTGTTTATGACTATAATAATATCACACGTTTGTACAATATAAGTGGCCAGTGACCTTTAACAATTGTTCAGTCATGTCGCTACGATGTCTGCAGTGTGGCAGTTTATAGTGATGTCTAGCACTGGGGCATCATGCCGCAGACATGTAGCATGATGTCCCACGTAGTCACATTATCCTGACACCAGGCTGACCAGTCCTAACACTAACCTCTTAATGCTGAGCGCAAAGCGAGGCAGCTGTTAGTATCATTTTTAGAAGTCTTTGGTATGACTTGGAAGGGGATCGAACCCACGACCTCCCGTATCCGAGGCGGACGCTCTAACCACTAGGCCACCGGAGCGGTCCCTTGAAGAATGTGTTTCTGTAAATTAGATGTTGTCCCTAGGGAATCTGACTTACTTTCGCTGGAGTATTTTGAATTGTGTTGATGGATTGAAGAGTAGATTACATGTAGGTTAACATTCTTTAATATGTTTTTATTTTTGCTTTTCAGCGATTTATGATGAGTTGCATGATTTTATTTCAACTAATTTGCCTTATGTATGTTTTGGGGCCACATTTTCTGATTGTAATCTTTGAACAAGATGTTTGCGGGCAATGTAATTTATTGACATGTCTGGAAAGATTGTCAAATGTGTACTGCTGAAAACAGTGTAAAGTCATTATGCGCTGAAGGTCGCACGTGCCTTGATTGCAAGCACTGGTTACAGAATAAAGCTCTTTCGTGAGAAAAGTTCCACGGGTGAAAATAAGAGAGCACAGTGGATATCCTCCCGTGGCTTGCGACAATTCTGAATTTTCGTGCCTATTGGGCATTTGGCAGGTACTATAAAGAGATATGTGATAGCCATTCCGTTTTGAATCCTAACCTGTTTTACTTGATCTCTATTTACAGCGGTTGTACGTTGCCTTAATATATTTAATTAAATTTGTCTTCTATATATTCATATTATGAACAACTGAGGAGATATTGCTCTAAAATCTAAACATTATCATACAACTAAATCGTTACCTTCAAATGTTGTATATTGTGTGCTTGCAATAAGTCCTGGTTCCTCATTTGTTTACGATGTAATTCTCAATTCCTACAAAGTCATACGCTCTGACGACGTGAATGACAGGTATTTATGGAATAATAATAATAATAATAATAATAATAATAATAATAATAATCTTTGTTAAATGTATGCTATATTTATATCTGATCCTCGACAAACAAGTAACGTGACAGTTAACACAAACTAAAAGTTCCTGTTTGTAACAAATGCTGGTCAAATTGAAATTTTGCTACTTTTGCCATTCACTGACAAATCAAAATGTTTTGCCAGACAGGCTAATGATATTGATATTCGCGAGTTACACCATTGCTGATGTAAATATAAAACTCCATTTTACGTATCTTTGCATATAATTAGTCATTTAAGGTTTATAAATATACAAAAAATCTGATGCATAAAACACTTGCTTTTGAATCGGGTGAACTGGAAACAGTACTACTGTACTACACATTATGTTCTTGTGTTCATTGCTTGTAAATACGTTGTTATACTACTGTACAAAACCACACAACCCAAGTTCATCTAACAGAAACCGAGGAGAAGGTTTGAGATAATAATACAAAAGAAATATTAAGATGCACTTGAAGTCTTTTTTTTAAGAAACGACAACACAAGTAGGTTATTTAG
>JAECUM010076056.1:0-11676 GCA_016617855.1 Megalonaias nervosa | reverse complement strand
AAAAAAAATAAATAATTAATAAATAAATAAAATATATTATCGCTTTTTATAACATATACTATTAGTAATTACTTGAGTATTTCCTTTGTTATAAAAAGCGATAATATATTTTATTTATTTATTAATTATTTATTTTTTTTTTTGTTTTTTTTTATTAATATAATGCCGAGAATAACCGTTATTAATTCTATTGACGAGCATAATATATTATGTTTCAGGAACAAGTTATCAGCTCATCAGATAGCTAAT
This sequence comes from Megalonaias nervosa, assembly GCA_016617855.1. Lineage (NCBI taxonomy): Eukaryota > Metazoa > Mollusca > Bivalvia > Unionida > Unionidae > Megalonaias > Megalonaias nervosa. The sequence goes on along the minus strand of JAECUM010076056.1, from coordinate 11,427 downwards.
AAATATAGAATAGGTACAGCAAGGGTTTATGATATTTGGAAGAAATATAATAATCTCGATCAACATAAAAATAATATAATTAATCTCGAAGATGTGATCGATAAGCAGAAAAATAATATAATTAATCTCGAAGATGTTGATGAGGATCAGAAAACCAACATGAACAATTCTGAAGATGTAATCGAGCAGCAGAAAAATAATATAATTAATCTCGAAGATGTAATCGAGCAGCAGAAAAATAAAATATTTATTCTCGAAGATGAAATCAATCAGCAGAAAAATAAAATATTTATTCTCGAAGATGAAATCAATCAGCAGAAAAATTCAATCAATGATCATAATAAGATTGTCGATAATTATAAACATAAAATCGATGAGAAGTTAAAATTAATAACAAACTTGAAATATAAACATAAAACAGATAAAGCTAAAATATCTGATCTCACTGTGGCAAATTATCGATTAACTATGATCACAGCTAGATACAATATGCGAAATAGAGCTGAAAGATATCACTGATTTAAATTCTGTTAGCTAATTTTAATCGCAGACGATCACGTATTTTGTTTCTACGAGACATTATATTTACGTCGTTCATAGAATTTTGAGAGAAATCGTTATATACGCGCTCGTTGACATTAGCAAATATAACATCATTACTCGATATTATCGATCCTTTATTGCATTTTATTATCTTCATCGCGGTATCGTATTGTTCAGTGCCTGGGAACAATACAATCCTTTCTTTCATGATTATATAATAAACAAGAAATATTTATGTTTTAATTATATGATATTAACCTCGTTTTCGATATGCAGAATCTCCACATTCATTTCATATTATTATAAGAAATGTGGAGATTCAACATTATTTATTATCCTGAAGATACTTTGTCTCTACGACGTCTCTTATTCTTAGATATTTTATCTCTAGAGACTTTGTCTCTGTGATGCGCTGATTTATTCGGGTTATTATAATTTTTTTGACTCTTCCAGATTTTATCAATAATATAACCATCGACCTCAATCTTTGCTAGAATTTCTTTGTCGTTAAGAGGACGACCGAGATAATTAATTATATCAGATTCTGTCATTCGTAGTAGATTAAATCTCCGCAGGAATTCGATTGAATATAATCTCGCTACTTGATTAAATAACCACGGCGATATATTAGACTCGATACCGATAAACGGAATTATCTCATTATTGATCACTCTGAAAGTTAATTCGGTATCTCGTGGTTGTATATAATACTCATTACCACATTCATCAACGACCATTTTATCGTCAAAATAATTCGTATTGTTGCATAATATAAACATAACACGTGCATCATTGATAGAATTATCTGAGAGAATCGTCCCGATTTTATAAATATCGTTGATGTAATTATCTATGTTGTAGTCGGTTGATTTTCTCGCTTGAATCTCTTTATGTTAAAAGGGCGTCCTAGATAATTAATCGCAGTAGATTCTGACATGAGTATTATATGAAATCTCCTCACCAGTTCACATCGAAATATTTCCATGAGGTAATTAACTAACCACGGCGATATGTTAGACTCGCTACCAACAAACGGGATTATCTCATTATTGATCAATCTGAAAGTCAATTCGATGTTTCCAGAAATTTTATTTTTTAGTGGCATATAATATTCGTTACCGCGTTCATCAACAATCATTTCATCGTAAAAATATTCACTTTTATCGCGTAGAATATTATAAACGATTTCATCATTATTCATGTTGTTCATTATAATATTATTATAATTCTAGTTGAATGATCGTTCCATTAGCTAATTTTCTTCGCAGACTATTTCAAATTTGAAACAATTTTGTCTTGCTCGCATACCAGTAATTGTTTTACCTACGCAGAATAACCACATTATTGATATGTGGATTTAGAAACTTCGTTAGAATCAATGATTCTAGAAACTTCGTTTATATTATTATAAGAAATAATTAGAATCTGCATCTTGTGATATTTTGATTATTGTAATGAATCACCAGCCTCGTTTTCGATGTGTGGATTCACCACATTTCATTTTATATTATTATAAGAAATGTGGTGAATCCACATATTAGAGAAAAATTTCTTGATATTATCAATCTGATATAATATTATTTTTTGATAAATCGTTAATCATTAAACCAACCATTGACGCTCCACACGTGAAACTTCAACGTGGTAGTTCGTGGATCAGAAGCTGCATTATCATTACCGCCGGGATATTCTTGCCTCGTATCGATGAAATTTTTCCAATGAGGATCATCTATAAAATCTGATTTAGGCCACATGGGATAAGTAACTATGTAGTCTGATCTTGATGATTCGTGTTTGTTGTCCGAGGTTAATGATGCTCCAAAACCTTTATAAACGGATTTTATTTTCTCGATAATATTTCTGGTAGTTAATTTATTAGACCAGATTCTCGCTTCAGGAAATATACTCGACCAGTTACTAATCAGATTATTGTAATCGCGTATAATGTCAGGATCGCCGATCATGTTATTGATGCGCGTTCTAAGATCTTGTCCTGATACCGATACCGATGTTACCATTATATCGTCAGGCACGATATCCGGTAAATTCAACGCGGTTAGAAATTTTCTTATTATTATTAATTTTTCTTTAGGACTGATTTTATCCGATCGAAATACTTCTTTCGCGGTTGCGCTACCGTTATTAAATTTATCAACTATGATTCGTTGAGCTCGTTTCATCTGTGCTGAGTTTTTATAAAGATGTTCTACTTGCTCGGCCGGCAATAAACTAACATCGCATTGAAATATGTAATTAAGGAATGATTTTTTCGCCTGATATGGTTCTAGATTTGTGCTAGGATCGTATTTGTAATACTGAGGAAGTTCCTTGTAATTTGGATCATCATTATCATCGTTGTTAAGAAGCGATGTTTCTGATTGTTTGATTCGATCGCCTATCGATGTCTTTAGAAATTCATCGATGTTAATATCAGAAGCGATGCTAGAAACTTTGTTTCTGGAATCGATGTTAATATCGTCATCATAATCGATTTTATTATTTTTTCTCAACCACGTCTCGTAATCATCAACTTGTGGTTCTATTATTTCGTAGCCCGTATTTTTCATCGCGTTGATCAATCGCGGCGTGAAGTACATAATGGAATTATTCTCGTCGATGATGTCGCTGATATAAGCGTATCCGAATGACGTTTGTAGATCTTCGGCGTTTGGAATTCTATATAATTTCATGTCGTTGTCGATTAGTCTTTCTCGATCCACGATAACCTTCTCGATGGATTCACGATATATCGGTAGTTTACGAGATCGTTGCTTTATAGTTGATGAATAATGAATCTCATTAACGCAACGAAATCTGTGGATGGCTTGTTTGGTCGCCTCAACAGATCCTAATTCTTCTGAGAACACGAACATGGTTTTGAATCGTTCATCAACGATACTAACTCCAGCTTCGAGAGTGTGGTTGCTGATAACAACGTCGATGTCATCGAACGCGTGATTGATATCACTGAAGTCAGATTTCTTTTGAGCTGGATCTGTATCGGCGTGATAATATCTAACACGATATCCTAGATGTTGAATGAGCTTAGCTAAACTCTCAACGGAGTAATTGGTCCGATGTTTGTTATGCGTAAATACTGCGGTCTTAGAATTATTATCTTTTAATCGTTCTAGAAGCGAGTTTAGATTATTCTCGTGAGAAAGTTCGATGTGAAACTTCTTACCATGATCGGGTTTATAATCCTTAATGATAAATTTCATTGATGATCGTCCTAATTTATCGCGGAATAATATTAAATCGTCATTGTTAGCATCTGCGTCTAGAACGATTAATCGTTTACATATCGTTATTAATATCATGAATTTATCCCATCGTTCTTTGCTGTGTTTAGCTGAGCTGAATTGTTGTCTGCGGATACCATGCCATTCGTCTACGATAATCACGTCTGGGATTCCGTTGATTCTACGTAGAGACTCCCATTGCACAACAACTCGACGTTTATCTCCAGGATTGAAAGTAATACAACCATCGATATCCATGTAACTCTCGATGGAATAATCAGATTTTATTTTCTCGGTAAATGTTTTTCTGTATGATAATGCTAACACGGATTGATTATCTCTTAATGACTTCCAAGCTGATTCGGATTTCCCCATTCCACATGCGGATCCATCGATGTAATCTTCGTCATAAATAATCCTACAATCTGGTCCTGATTCATGTGTCGGTAATGTCGTGTATGTGTAATCGGCGTTCCTAGTAAATAAATATCCGGGATAATGAAATCTACGTCTCGTATAGATCAGATATTTTATATACTTTTTATCTTTTTTGATATCCGGTGACGCATCATTGATGATTTTATCATTGATGATTTTAGAAACATCGCTAGAAGCATCGCTTCTGGCATCGTCTCTATCAACGATTCTAGAGACAAAGTCTCTGATGATTGGCAGTTGTAATTGTTTTCCAGATGATCTAGGACAGCATATCGAATAATAATTATCGTTGATGTACACGATACAGTTATCGCATTTATCTTCAACGCAGTCATGTATCTCATCATATCCGTGTCTGCGTTCACAGATGTTACACATGTGACCTGGTTCTCTCGATATACTGAATCTGTTTCCGGTAAAACTAATGACGTCGATGAGTTGATCGGGTTTGCCAGTGAGTATCGTGGATATCTTAACGATGTCTGCGGGAGGAATTTCATCGCAAGAAACTTCGTTAGAGATTTTGTCAGAATCTCTGATTCTAGAAGCATCGCTTCTAGATACTTTATTATTCTTGCGATTAGATTTACTTGGAGCTTCTGGGATATACTCAACGCGATCAAGTTGAATACAAACAGGACAGACTAGCAACATTGAAGCGAGGAAATTCTCATGATTGTGTGAAATTAATTTTTTACATAGCGTTTCTTTACCTGGTTTGTAAGATCGAGTGTTATTTAACTTAATGCTATGAAGACCAGCTTGTCGATCTACATTCCATCTAATATTATTAGCGTCATATGCACGATTAGTTAAATCTCGTTGTTGATCAAATGTTAATGGCGTCGATTTACAAATAATGTGATAACCGCTGTTAGTTTCGAATAAAAATACCTGATCGCAATCGCAATTACATAATGTAGCGAAGTATTCGATGATGTAGCTGGTATCAATTAATTCGTCGGTTGATATTACGCAAAAATCACGACCGTCTCGGGTTCTAGTTAATTCACGCACGTATTTGGTGTCTAGGTCAAATACGGGATATCTGAGTCTGAATTTGGGAATTATTTCTGTTACCGAGGATTCGTTGATAAAGTTCTTAGCGAACTCGTTAAATTCATTATCGTCTAAGAACACGTAGAATTTATTAAAATGTTGAATGATTATTCCTCGCTTGTAGATAGAAGCACCGCTTCTAGAAGCATCAGAGATATTGTCAGAAACATCGTTAGAAGCATCGCTTCTGACATCGTCTCTATCAACGATTCTAAGACTTTCTATGGCATCATGTTTTGTAGTATAAACCATGGCGTGTTTGAATGATGTGATATGTTCTATCATGATTAATATAATAATATATACAGATTATATGTTTAATTAAAAATAAATTTTAACTATATTATTATATACAATGCCATATAAAACAGGACCTAATAATTGTCGCTGGGTAATACAAGGATCAACTCGGACATGTGGAAATTCGTGCCGAGGAGAATACTGCGCTCATCATAGTTATATGATAAAAACAGGATCAATAGAAACTAGGCCGTGTCTGCGATGCGGTAATGGAGTGCGTGGAAAGATACAGATTTGTACAACATGCGGTGGCAACAGATACAGAGTGATGTTGTTATATTATGATAAAAGGAAACCGAAGTACATGCATCATAAAGACGCTCCACCAACAGCGGAGGAATATGTAAATAATTATCTGTTAAGAGACTCTGTATCTAGAATCGTTGATTCTAGAAACGAAGTTTCTGACAAAGTCTCTAGCAATGCTTCTGATAAAGTCTCTAGAAACGAAGTTTCTGATAAAATCTCTGGAGATAAAGTCTCTAGAATCGTTGATAGAGACGATGTCTCTTGTGATGTCTCTAGAATCGTTGATAGAGACGATGTCTCTTGCGATGTCTCTAAAAATGATCCTGTGGTAAATTCTTAACATGATGGCGATAGAGACGACGTCTCTCAATATTCATTTATATTATTATATAAAATGTTGAAATTCACCAGCCTCGTTTTCGATGTGTGGATTCACCACATTTCATTTTATATTATTATAAGAAATGTGAAGATTCGCCAGCCTCGTTTTCGATTATTATATAAAATGTTGAAATTCACCAGCCTCGTTTTCGATGTGTGGATTCACCACATTTCATTTTATATTATTATAAGAAATGTGGTGAATCCACATTATTGATTTTATTAATCCGATGAATAATAGTATTTTGTTGTACATTTTTTTTTCAGTTTCTCGATGTAATCCTGAGGAGTGCATTTTAATTTTTTACAGATTTCTTTTATTCGCCTTATTTCATTTTTTATTTTATATTCTTCTTTTTCTTGTATTATTTGTTGTTCTCGTTGATTTATTATTTTTTGATCTTCTTCGAGATTGATCACCGCGGGAAGTACTTTAACGTAATTATGTAGATACTCACGAGCGGTTGGAGGAATGTCTCTGATAAAACCTCGCCGTGGAATTCTATGCTGATAATAATACATTAATGCGTTGTATTTATTACCGCCGCATTTAGCGCATATGACAGCTCGAGATGCTAATCCGCATTTGAGACATATTCGCAATCCCGGAGATTTTTTTAATGATCTATTATGCTGGGCGCAATATTCTCCGCGACATGGTTTATCACAAAGTGAAGAAGTCTTTAACAACCAGACACAATTATTCATTACAATATTTTATGTTTTATTATTTAATTGTATAAAAACTCCTTGTATCTCGATGAGTCAACGATGATGATATAAGCAGCAGAGAGGGTGAACAGACCTTTTGGACAATAAACATATTTGCTCAAATTGTAAAATAATAACTATCTTACAATTTAGCCAAGGACAATATTTTGTAAGAAAAAAAATATGTTTCGTTTCAAGCAAACATGTGCGAATTCCAATTGTAGGGTTCACCCTCTCTGCTGGGTGCACGCACTAAAACAATCTATATGTACGAGGATTGTCTTTTCAATCCTTGCACAAAATCAGAAGGAAATTAATCTACAAATATCATAAAATAATGAAATCTACATTGCTACGTTAACCAAAGCTTATGGCAAGAGATATTGCATGAAAAAGATATTAAAATAACTCTCATATCTATATTATTATATTGTTTGTATTGTGTAATCAAACGGATACTGAATACGCAGTAATAGCTTCTTCTATTTATTCTCTTTAAATGTTTTCACAATATCTACCCTCATAGAGACTGGAACTATATGGTCCTGTTCCAACACATTCACCATTGTTTTTATGTTCTTACTAATATTCTCAACCATATATATAGAAGCAAATTATACATTTCCCATCGTTAGCCAAACGAATAGTACATATTATACATAAAGTAATTTTGTTCATATCGGGTAAATGTTCTTCTTAACATGTTTGATTCCTTTAGTGTTAAATGATATTTAATTCTATGTACAATTTGTATCTGTGTGATTACATGATTTGTTATGTTCTAATAATGTTGTATGGGATTACTGTATTACTTGAAAGTCTTTTGTTTTACACACAAGTATTTGTTTTACATCAATCCAATGACGATAATCTTGATAAATACTTACTACCAATATAACAATACATTCCATCCTTGCATTCATTAGGTTTATCAGATATACTACAAGGAGCATTTTAATACTATTTCTCCATCATTCCTCGTTAATCTGACTGGCATTATATAATTTCTTTCCGCCCTGATATTGCGTCCTAACCATACCATGTCATTTCCTGTTTGAATACTCCACACACATTTAAATATAGTTGAATTGGATTTAATTTTGTATAATGATATATCTTTTTACTGATTCTCTTTTCACCGCACATCGGTCCAAGCTAATGTTTTCTGTGGTATTCTGATATTTCTCCATTTATAGCTGGTAGATTATATGCAAAATCGTCGGCATATGTAAAAATTATCACTATTTTCTGTGCTACTATTTATTTGTATTGCTTGGAACTATTAAGGTAAAACCATATAGTATCTGAGAATTGGAAGAGTTTCTATAGGTGATGTTGAATATTATATTATGTCATACAGCCATCTCATTAGTTGCCTGTGCAAACAATAATGTCAGCCTTGCAGTTACGATTCTGTTATCATGCTATGTTTCTTTATACTCCTTAGTTTATTACTATTTGCAATGACTATTAATATAGCCGGTAATATGTTTATCGCGGAATCTGTTATTGGAGTATACATTTTTTAAGAATGTATCATATCATTACTTCTAACTAATTTATCACACAACAAGTGCCGAATATATTATTAACTATTCCTTTTGCATAATTGTTGAAAGAACATGGGGAAACAAAAGCCATGTTAATATTACCTGTATTTTTGGAAAGGAAATATAGCAAAACGGAAAGATTTATGTCATGCACGGTGTTTTATGGCACAGCAGCACAAGAAGCTTATTTAGTGTCGAGGCAATTGGGGTTACGCATAAATATGATGTATTGTATGTGTATATGGAGGCTGCACTTAGAAAATAAAGCAAGAAAACAATTTTAAGAAAATATATAATATTCATTCACGATAAGAACCAGACATACAGTAAATGTTTAACAACATTAAGATTATATATTTCCAGATAATATGTTTTTAAAACCCAACCGCTTTCCCGCTTCTATAATTCTTATTACATTTATTGCAAATTTATCGAAGTAGACCATAGATTTTGTCTTGTAATCGTTGTTGCTTTCCTCCATATTCTGAATGGAAAGAAAATATGTACATATCTTTTAGTGATGCACACAATAATAATAATATGGTCCAGAGAGTATAGTTTTCCTTTGTGGGTGGTGGCAAAATGAATATTTATTTGCCTGTGACTATTGCACGATTCTTTATTCTCTTACAGTTCCTTATAAGTTTCTCTGTCTTTTGCATACTGAGATTCGTAATGATAGAGACCTACATAATTTCAGCTGCATCCAAGCTTCAGCAATATTCAAATTGGCGTTGTGAAATTTTCTTGTTCCACTAGAACATCACTCATCGCCTTATGTCGTTCAATACCCGTCGTTTAGAAGATGATTTAAGAAACATGAATGATGACTTATGGCTTTATGACGGTAACTGCCTGTTTTTTTGTTGGTTTTTTTGGTTTTTTTGGTTTTCTTTTTAAATTGTCCTGCTTAACGACCTGTTGAACATTATAGCTAGGTAAAAACTGTTTGACAATAGAATGTTTTTGTTGTGCAATTTGTCCATAATATAGATTAAGAGTAGAACAGAATATAAATTGTGTTTTGTACAAGTGTATAAGTGATTGGTAGAAGTGATTTATTTGTAGACTGTTTCTAAATAATACCGAAAGCCTTCAGCGATAGTATCTACAATAAAAAGTGACAGTTCAAATAGTTTATTCTTGAAACTCGATCCGATGCTCAAATATGCGATACCATATCCTGAGAAAGGAAAGAAAAACAAGAGTCGCTTGAATGTACCGATGTAGTACAGTCTTAGAAGAAATTCCATGAATTCCAGATAAGACATTTTCTTCCCCTTAACGGAAGCCCTGTTTGATATTTTTCCAACATAACAAGTATTTCAAATTAGTAGTGATGGTGGACATATTGGGTGTCATCTTAGCACCTATTTCATTTAGGACCAACAAGGTATCATACGACGTCTCCTGGTTGAAAACTTACATCAATATGTCTCCATTTTGGAAGATTTTTGTATTTGCTGGAAGCACAATGTCGATATGACTAGCCATCAAAAAGTAGTTACAACAAGATTTTCAAGACGGTCTCATTGGAAGTCATAGCAGAATTCGATCAGGAAATTTATCACGTACGACAAACTAGATATCATAAGACTTACCTGAGTGAAAACTCATGCTGGTCATTCGGGAGAAACAGTGATACCGATATTAAGATGATCACTTTGGCATGCGTAATGAAGGTACGTCTGAAGGGCACCATTAGGACCAATGAGACACCATAAGATGTTGCTTAGTAAAACATAGGATGTTGACAGGACCATCCATTTAGAAGTAGCAGTGATAAAAAAATATGTGTAAGATGGACGCTCTGGTGGTCACATTGAACATCAAATCAACACTATTTTCATTTTGGACCAACTATGCATGATAAGAAGCCTTCAGGCGAAAATTCCATGACATTAATACTTTTCATTTAGGATGAGTAAAAATAACAAGATTATGAAGGTAACTACCATGGCGACCATAACGGACATCATTTTTATTTAGGACTGACTAGAAATTATAAGAAGACTTAGTCAAAATCTTATGTTTGTATAGTATCCATTCAGGAAAATTAGCGATAATAAGATTTGCATGAGGGACAACATATTGGATACATTTTAATTAGAACCAATTAGACTAATAATAAGTCTTTTAATGAACACTATATGTTTATATGGCCATTAATTCCGGATGTGTGTTTTGGTTTTTGGGTTTTAAGGTAGTTTTGACATTTTTCAAGTCATATTGCTATGATGTCTGCAGTGTGGCAGTTCACATTGATGTCTAGCAATGGGGCATCATGCCGCAGACATGTAGCATCATGTCCCACCCATTCACATTATCCTGACACCAGGCCGACCAGTTCTAAAACTAACCTCTTAATGTTGAGCGCCTAGTGAGGCAGCTGTTAGCACCCTTTTAATAAGTCTTAGGTATGACTCGGTTGGGGTTCGAATCCACGACCTCCCGCGTCTGGGGCGGACGTTCTAGCCACTGGGCAACTGGTGCAGTCCTAATTCAGGTGGTGAAGAGATAACTTATTTCAAGATGGCCAATGAGGCAGCCATACTGTATATCTGAGAGGCATCATTTTCATTTGGGACCAGCTGGACCATGGGATCAATGTTTGCGTAGAGTGCCATTGCAATCCACCAAACAGTATAGGAGGAGTAGCGAGAAAACATACTTGGGCTAATGGACGGATGGACGACGTGAGAACAATGGATGATGTACAATAGACTACCCCACAAGCTCTTGGGGGCCCGGGGGGAGGTCGAGTGGTCTCAAGAGCTGGCTTTTACCGATCACTGCCATCTTACCTCTGTCCTCATGAATTCGAGTCTTGGTTGGGTATGTTGTTGTTGTTGTTATAGGGTTTAACGCCATTTTTCAACACTAGATAGGCTATACATGGCGGCCAGTATTAATGGTGGAGGAAGAACCCTGGAAAACCCCGGGAAGAACCACCG
>JAECUM010076053.1:0-21987 GCA_016617855.1 Megalonaias nervosa | reverse complement strand
CCATGACATTCAATACTCCTTCTTAGAAGATGAAGTATTGTCTTCTAAACACGCCTTCTGCAGCCGATGTTTCTCATTCATATGTTTCTGTATGGCAGCACCGTTCTCATCAAACCAATCGTGATGTTTACGTGTGGACCGGGGGTTTTGGATCCCGTTCAGAACGCAGGGTCTCCGAGTGATACCCAGTTTTCCTTGACATTCTCGTAGTTCGTTTCGACTGTTTCTAGTTGACTGCATAATTCTTCGATAAACGACTCTTTCACATTCTTCTGTTTCAATTTGGAGACATCAAGCTTTCTGGACTCTTGGTTACCTTGTTGTCATTTGCCAGGCTTCATCTGGATAATTAGCTTGGAGACTATAAGCCTGTGGTCAGTCTAGCATTATGTACTTCTCATAGCCTTCGTCACTCAGACAGCCTACTTGTCACTTTTCTTGACGATGGCTTAGTCAATAAGATGCTCGTGCTTATAGGTGGGAGCATCCAGGATGTCTTGTTGAGGTTGGCAGGTGGAAGACTGATAGTAATTAGGAGGTCGTGTTCAGCGCATTTCCACCGTAGGATGCGTCCGTTTTTGTAATATTTGAGAAAGCCATTCTGCCAGTGACACCTGGCCGTGTCGGATGATCTTTTCCAACTCTTGAATTCTAGCCACCAAGGATGATGAGCTTGTCTGCCTTCAGTACTTCTGCGATAAGAAACTCTGGATCTTCATAACATTTGTTCTTGATCTCATCTGGGTTTGTCATGGTCGGTACATAGGCGCTGATGATTGTTACATGTCTTTTTCCAGATAGTGGGAATCTTATTTGCAGGAGTCTGTAATTCACGCCCTTTAGAAGATTTGTGAGCTTGATGAGTATTGTGATTTAATGGCAAATCCAACAGCGGCTTCATATCGCTATTTTTTACTTCGGCCATTACAGAAGAAGGTGTAGATCCCTCCTACTTCGGTGAGCTGTCCTTCCTCAGCTAGGCGAGTTTCACTCAAGGTTGTTACCCGGGTGTTGAATCTGGCCAGTTCTCTATCAAGTAGAGTTTCTCTCTGGGCTTTCGGGGCCCAGGGTGTCCGAGTGGTCTAAAGAGATCGCCTTAACCGACCACTGCCAGATCACTTCTGTCCACTTTGTTCGAGTCTCAGGCTTGGCAGATGTGGAGATGTGAGAAAGCTTGCCAGTAGCTTCTAGTGACCCAAAGGTTTTCTTAGGTTCTCTCTCCACCAGTTATACTGGCCGCCTTGTGTAGCCTACCATTCGCTGAAAATGGCGTTAAGCACAAAACAACAACAACAACAACACCTATCTGGTTTATTTGTTGATGTACTATTCATTAGTCTGCGCACGTACCAAGCACCGGTGTTGAGATGCGTAAACCTTTGTCTTCTTCTTAGACTTCCGAACACTTAAGTAGGATCCTCGAAAGCCGTGGTATGCTAATCAGGATTAAGGTGAAACAGGCAATGTTTAAAAAACCTTTTCTAGCCTCATCCTCTTGCTACTGAGGTGAGCAGTGTGACCCTTAAAAGGGCTGCTTAGTCACCCAAAGGGCTGCTCAGTTCCACTGCTGCCTTGGTCCAGCGAAAGAGACTCTATGCCTTGAGTCAACTGAGTGCAGGTCTGCAACGACCATTGTCAATGGACTTGAAGGTGGAATAATGTAATGACTTGTGTGTGAGTTGGATTTAAGTGAGGGAAAGTTGTGCAGAGTCACTCTCACTGTCTCGTCCATACCTGTCTAAATCCAGTGGCATGACAATGTCGGGAAGTCTGGATGCAGCTGATGGCCGCCAGTTCCTACTGCACCTCAGATGATGCTCTGTGATATCGACACAGTTCATGCAATCTCGCCTTCGCAGTCGGGAGATAAGCATGCATATCTGCTCTGCCGCCTGATCCAACAGAAAGGACATTCAGAGGGAACCGGGTGTAAATGTCCATTCAGGGTTAGCAGTCACAGATAATACCGTCTACTATACTCACCATACTAGGTACGTTCTGACCTGACAACCTTTACGTCCAAGTCGCTCAGGTATATGCATGGGTGTATAAAAAGTTTGTGGTCTACGGGAGGCAACTCCAAAGATATAATGTGATATGAATATGGTCGGAATTGTCATTTCCTAAACCAGCAAAATTCAAAGTTGTATCAGACACATTGGAAGAAACTATCATATGGTCATCAACACTTTTGTTACCTTTATTATCAATTGAGACTCCTTCCTGTGATCAGGGAGAAAGGACACTCGCCATACTGTATGGATTAAAAGATGACTTAACGCAATGGAAAACGGACTTGTGATTCATATTTACGTAAGAAATGTTTAAACAACTTAAACGAATGCGAAGAACACTTTTTAAACAGTTTAATATTATTAATTTAACTTTACCAATAAATATTATAGCTAAATTTTCAAAATTTACTGATTACGATTAAATTGACTAAACAAAACAATTATTCATGTATTACTTTAATAAATTATTATTAAATTATTAGTAACCTAACTATAGCCACTTAATATATTTACGATCAAGATTGTCATTCATGTATTAGACAAGAAACTCGTGGCACCTGAGCTAGTAGTGTTCACGTGATCGCGAAAGCGTAGTGTGAATGCTGCTCGTGCCTAATTAAGATCTCAAACAACCTATGCGCAAAGCAGAAACAGTATAATAGATATCTATTTATTAAAACTATAAAACTATACTTAATAGAAATTAAATATGAATTAATTTAATTTAGCTTTTATTTATTAAACTTTAGATAGACTTATAGGAAACTATGATTATGAATTAAATAACAACTCCAGAAATTTGATATATTAGAAGAAATAAAAGACTTGAATGGTATACAAACCCTAACTCAAAATTTAATAAAAACGAAATTTAATAAAATTAATACAAGAAACACACACATATGGAAGAAAACATGAACACATAAAATACTTTAACTTTTGTCACAAGGGGGTTACTCAGATGATGTCAATCTGAGAGTAACCACACCAATAAAACTTGATAATTGTTTTTATTCTTTTTGTGCAAGTATAACTACTTTTAATCATGTAATGCAAATATGATTTAAAAAGAAAAATGTTAGAGCATGGCCGGTGACCTTTAAGTTAAGACCATATATTCGCAACACTATTCTAGAGTCTCCGTCACCAGCAATAAAAATATAAATTTCATCTAATATCATTAAATGTATGCCCAAACAGTGCTACGCCATTACTTTCTGATTCTTTCTTGCAAATGATTGATCCCTCCGAAGAACTGTATGAAATAAAAGAACATCTGTATCCATGGACAAAAGGCTTCTATCACAAAAAAAAAAAAAAAAAAAAATAGTATATCATTTACAGCAATACATTTTGATTTTATATACTGATGTTTTTCATTTCTAGCTTTTTCACAAAGGACTCCCTAGTTTCTCCTTCTCTCAGCTAGATCAGCATATGACAGCCCAAGTTTCTGACAAACCAATCAGATAATATTCTTTCAGAATCTCTGTAAAATAAGAGCCCTTGCATTCTTTTTAGTTTTAGTCCTTCATATTCCAGGAAAGTAATTTTATCAAAAAAGGACAGTCAGTAAGTTTGTCACTACTGCAAAGATTTTATAGGACACAACCTACATCCTATTCAGCGTACGAATAAGTGTGGTGAAAAACTTCCTCACCTGGCTGTTTACTCGATTCAGATGCTTCGTCTCTTACATCAGTATCCATGCCCTTTAATCAATCGCTATTTTTGGTTTCACTCACCCGCTTCAGGCGTTTGTTTTTCTCATTGAACATATACCCCCCATCATTAATGATTATTTCATGGAAGCATCGCGATATCTTCTCGTTCAGGTACTTCATCCACCCATTTTCCTAGTTTTTTCTTTCATTTGTGACCTTAAGAGTCAAGTCCTTCGCAAACTGTTTATTTCGCACTGATCTTTCTAAATGAAGTTATTCATTTACTTATCCTTGTATACGTTCGTGTTTTAATGACAATTTTTCTTGATTATTATTTTAAATTGGGCTGCTATTATTAATACAATTTATTCAATTTGCTATTTCACCAGTCATCCATTATGTTAATGTGATTCTAAAAATGGAATGTGCACAGAAACAGCTAAGGCAGAGTGAGAGATGAATATAAAAACGAATGAATTAATGAAAGAAACAAATACGTGAACGTACGAAAAAAGAGATATATAGCAGAAATACGAAATATGAATACACAAACAAAAGAGGATAAACAAAGGCTAAGTAAACGTAAATGCTTGGAATAAACAAGCGTTTAAGATTAGAATATCAAAGAGAAACTTACATGGTTCAATGTTGAAAGTAATATTTTGTTTTACTTGGACATATTTTAACTATACTAAAACCAGAGAGTGAAATAAAGTAGTTTTGTCAAGATTTTAAGAATGGCGGATGTCATTTTTGAACAAGGTTTTAGTGTTTGTTTTGTTTTGTTTGTATCTTTGTTTGTATGTTTTGAAGGAGCAACATATTGATAACCTTCTTAGTACTTAACACTGACGCACACAGTAAACTGTCAAAGTGGCTGCGAAACCACTAACATCACCTTCATTTTATCTAACATGCTGGTGTTTTATTCGATCTGCCACATCTGGTGTATATTGTCTTTGTGGTACACACTGCAGTTTAAAACAGTGAAAAGTCATAATGGGTTTGGGTATAATCCAAATAGGATTAATTTATTGACAGTAAACTGGCGAGTACAAGCTAATAGATGAAATTAGGACACGGGTATTGCTTCCTATACGAGAGAGAGAGAGAGAGAGAGAGAGAGAGAGAGAGAGAGAGAGAGAGAGAGCGTACGGAAGCTAATGTAGAGTATCTGAAAGTACTTGTCCTCGCCAGAACTAGGGTTTCGAATGCGGTCATTGTGCTGCCCAAGTCTTACGCCGATGGATCACACAAAAATTCGTATGTATCCTGTATGATTAAACATTTTGCTACATGCTTCACATGTGTATCGATAATTCTACATGAAAAAGGGAAAAAAATGTCAGGCGATGAAGCCAATCTGGTTCGATCCCCTCACTTTCTAATGTACAGCATGACTAATTATCTTAAAGGACTATCCGTTTGATTTCCCGCGGGGGGAGTTGGGGAGGGGGAGGGGCGGTGGCGTCGGCTAAGATTTTGTGATTTTCTTTGGGACACGGGTTTTTATTGTTATTTTTTGTCACAAGACAATTTCTTTTTAATTAAAGATGATGGGGAAAAATAGCTCTTTTTCCCTACAAATCAGAGCAAGATAATTTTTCAAGTATATGAGTGGGGTGGGCTGGAAATTAAAAAAGAAATCCCAGCACAGACGGAAAAAGATGGCACAGGAAGAATCTGTACCTGTTACATATCAACAACAATGATTAGGCGCCATAGTTCATTTACTAAAGGAATAGGAAAATGAAACGGTACCTTTATGATCGAGTATCCACTGTCAGATTGCATGGTGATTTACAGGGACTACCGATCACATTATTTGATTGATAGATAGGCCAGTTCTTTACTTTCTGAAACTAAGGCTGGTAATATAAATTACAGTTATGGTAAACTAACATGCAGTAATTTGTATAAATCTTATTTTACAACTCTTATGGCTGCTAATGAGACAATAACTGATGTCGCATTTTATTCTGAGATAAATTATGCGAATCCAAGCCTTAAATCAATCAACATTATTTGCATTTGTACAACCATCAGCTGTAGTTTTTATATAGAACTGGTAAATAACATAGGCCTAAAGACCCACATAATTTATTTACTATATGTTATATCAAAAGTGTGGACGATTTGATCCCAGTGTGTTTCTTTAATTATTAACACTCCTGTCTGCGAGTAGACATTGTTTATACAATTGCTGGTTACAATACGCTCACACAACCTTTTTTCCACACATATGATTACATGATCAGTTTGTAACTTTAACCTGCCACTAGAATTTGGCCCATCAGAGATTCATAAATTTACACACCTCAAAATATGCGTAGGTGAATCTGTGTTATCTGACTGACTGTGTTTTCATATATGATTCTTCAAATTATTAATTCCGGATTATCGAGGCAAGCTTTATCATAAATTTTATCGTAATTTAAACTTTGGTCCCGATTTTGATTTCCGGATCCGGAACGCGGATTTGTTTGGTTCCTTTCGCGGATGTGAGCTACAGAACCCTACTCGATTTCTGGATTAACGAAGAAAATTAACATTTAGGAATTCCGTTCCCATTGAAATATATCCGGATAGCGAGGTTTCCAGATAAACAGGGCAGTGACAAATATTTCTGGTATTCCACTCTAGTGAAATTATTTCTTTTGGAATAAAGTAAATAAAGAGCAGTTTGGAATTTCTGAGGGTTTGCTTGCATCCTGTTGACTGCAAACCAGTTACTCAGTATCTTGCGTTCATTATTAGAACGGATATTAAATTGTTTAAAGCTATAATGTTTTCATGAGCGTAATAATACGGTGTTGTTTCTTTGAAGAAGAAATGTCATTTTATAGATATTAAATATCAGAGATCCTAGTACTGAGCCTTGCGGTACTCCTTTTAGTGGTTATGTCCCATTTTCTTTATGAGGATCCCACTTTAACGCGTTGTTTTCGGTTATACAAATAGTTGTCAGTTGATCGAGTTCTGTTCAGTGTTTTAGGTTTTCATTTTTTCGATGTCGAGGCTGTGCGGAAGAGTGTCCACACACATTGGAGCTATTGTTATGGTCGCATCTCCAGACCAATCTTAATAGAGTTGTTTGAATCTATGCCCATTTCTAAAAGTAGTTAGAAAGCTATGAAAATATATTATCGCATTAGAATTGGATCTGATTACAAATGAGCCCTTCAAAACATTTTGGAAGTGCAAAGTAAAATTCTGACTGGTCTGTAGTTGCCTTTATCCAAAAGATCAGATTATATTTATTAATTTTGGGTTACCTGGGGTTCTCGAAAACGGTCTGAATACAGGTATTCAAAAGTATTCGGATTTCTGAGCATAACATTGGTGTGCATAAAATTATGAAAGGCATCTATACAAACAAAGCGACAGGCGTTCACAACATCCCATCTAAAAATATTCTTGTTCTGGCACTGCAGGTTCTAGTTTGCGCATTGGGTATTTTTCAGGTACTTGGTTGTCTTAATAGCTTGTATACTAGGGCGAAGTGTGTGTGTGTGTGTGTGTGTGTGTGTGTGTGTGATTTGGATTTTTAACGTAGCTTTAACAATTTTTCAGCCATATCGCTACGATGTCTGCAGTGTGGCAGTTTATAGTGATGCCTAGCACTGGAGCATCATGCCGCAGACATGTAGCATGATGTCCCACCCAGTCACATTATCCTGACACCAGGCCGACTAGTCCTAACACTAACCTCTTAATGCTGAGCGGCAAGCGAGGCAGCTGTTAGTACCATTTTTGTAAGTCTTTGGAATGACTCGGCCGGGGATCGAACCCACGACCTCCCGCATCCGAGGCGGACGCTCTAGCGAATAGCAATTTTTGTTCGAGTTCATTTGAGCCAATGGTTTTTGCAATGTTAATGTAGTGCTCATTCAAAATATCGCAGTCATTAACTTCATCTTTCATCAGAATCATGTTCCAGTTGGAACTTTTATTGTTGGTTGAAAAAAAAAAAAATGGTTTAATGGTAGGCCAAAGGTCCTTAGATTTAGGGCCATTACTGCATAGTAACATGTAACAAGTTATCTTCTGAGTTTGGTGATAACATTTCTCTATTTTGGTTTGCAACTTTCCCCGAATTGTTTAGCTTTATTCTAAGTTCACTATTTATGTCGGGAGGGAGGGGCGTCCTGACTGGGAGGGAGGGAGGGAGGGGCGTCCTGGCTGCCTTTTTGGAGCATGATTATCAGTGATCTCCGATAGTAGCTTTTCATACGCCCAGTATTTTTCATTAATATTATCAAACATGTCAATGATGTGAAAAGGTATTTCATTAACATCATCGGGGAAATTTTGTATCAGTAAACGTTTTGTAGCTTCTGAACATGATTTTCGCTACGTCTCTTCGAAACACAATATCATTTTAGTGTTGTAGCCATCATGTGATGCCTCTCAGTCACTCACACCACTTTCCACATTTATGCCGTGACAAAGGTATTTGCGACTGTTAGTAGCAATAATATGGGGGCGGGGCGTAGTTTAACATAGCAATCAGGGTAATTCCGTCTTTAAGAGCTCATAGTCGAGATCACCTACTAGACATACATTTTCATAACTAGTATGAATAATATTGTATTTGTTTCTATATCAGGCTGATATACAGCATTTGTAAGCTTGGGGGTCTGTAGGAACATAGATAACCCGCGACACGATTGTTGGCGCTGAATTTCATGAATATTCATTCAGCTTGGTTACATTGTAAGCTTTCAATTTGCCGGAAATGTATGTCTGACCTATAGCAAACAAGAATGTAGAGTGCAGAGATGTACAAACACGTCTCCCTTTCGTCAGTGTCAAAGATAGTTCAATGTGTCTTGATACGATAATTTGTTTCTACTTTGATAGTTTCTCTGCAGATTCATAATCATCATCTGGCTCGAAAAGATTTTGTTCTTAGTTTCTGTCAAAGTTGTCTGGATAAATAAGGTTTGCATGGGTCACTGATTTCACTTCTGGACCCACATCAATGTATGATTTACTCACTGTGCACTGTCGCAGATACTCGCACCAAAATGATCATATTTTAAAAAAATAATCAATTTCCTTTAAATAAATGCAAAACGTGCCTAAATCTAAGCCAGGGATCATCACAAAACAAAGAGTTGAAACATTACTCCAACAATAGGATGGGAGCACATTCTGACCTGAAAGCAATAATTGTGACCCGAGTCAACACGAAGGATTCTCGTACAGCAGAGATCTCACAGAACCAAGAGAGAAATCTGGTTAACGTTTCTCCAGCGGTTTTTATCAATTGCTTCGAGGCCATCCGTATAGGACGTCACGAATTTTTGCGGATTTTGACCCTCCTTGTCACACTTCATCACAAAAACTCAGACCCCCTCATATATGACGTTACAAAGCTTTAACCCCCCCCCCCTCCAAATTTTCAAACTTAAAATTGGTTTCAAATCACAGTGTATTAGGAAAACGCACAATAAAACATTGCATTCTGAATTATATCATACTTAAAAAATATCTTGATCAATCCAGGTTTAGTAATGTAAAGAGAAAAAAAAATGGTTAGGAGTAAGATTTAAAATCTAAGCAACAAGTTGTAGACATCTCATTTCATGAATTTATTTCTCGTTGTTCTCTTCCTATCATGGTGTTGTTTTTGTTAAGTCACATTTAAAAAAAACAAACAACCCCCCCATCCCCCGTCGTCACACAAGTCGACCCCCATGCGTGACGTCATATATGGACGGCCTCTTCTATGCATTCCAACAAAAGTTAGGATCAATTTAAAATATATTACTGTCAACAATAATTTAATTGGTATCAATATTTTCCTCGTTACGTTATGAGTACTTGCTGAAAAATAAACATTTATTCCCGCCTTGAATATAAGTTTCTCGTCAGTGTAACTTGATTGTGACTTCATTATGAAGTACTAGTAAAGTACTTCACGATAGATGGAATCGATAAGCTGATCAATAAGAGGCTGTACACATCAATAAATCTCATTTTTAAAATCTGAATTTTCATTTCGTTTAAACAGTACCTAAATTCAAAAGCACTTTTTCAGCAACATTTTAAAACTTTTTGTAACAGTATTAAAATAACTAATACATCTCGTATGTATTCATGTTGCAAAAAACATACGATGTTGAGTTCGCAGAATAAAATGATGCCAATCGTAAAGTTTGGAAATACGTGAATTTATATGGGAGAAATCATGTAGTGTTTCCGCATCTCCCTGATATTTTACAATGTCCACCAAACCGAGAT
The DNA here is from genome assembly GCA_016617855.1 of Megalonaias nervosa. Classification (NCBI taxonomy): domain Eukaryota; kingdom Metazoa; phylum Mollusca; class Bivalvia; order Unionida; family Unionidae; genus Megalonaias; species Megalonaias nervosa. The sequence continues at coordinate 12,059 of JAECUM010076053.1, read as the reverse complement.
TTCGAACTGATATTTTTATTTAGCCTATTATTTCATAGCAATAAAAGCAGGATTGGGCAAAGTGAACCAAAAAACTATGGAACAGCTTAGACCAACTAGTCTTTTATTATTTCTCTTTTTTTTTTCTTCTGACATTACTACCAGAAATGTCAGAAAAAAATAAGCGGAGATCTAGGCCCTTGTTGGTCTATGGTCAATTTCAATTGACTCGTCATCACCATACAGTTGCGATACAGAATTTCAGCGGCAACCGTTAGCAGCATTTGAACCCGTCTCTATGGATTTAGTACGTACAATCGTGATGAAGAGTGTACCAAAGTCATGTGAACTTGATCCGATTCCGACATCACTGCTGCTTGAGTGCTTAGATCCAATATTGCCTTAACTGATGTTGTTAATACCTCTCTCATCCGGGGAATTTCCATCATTTTTCAAAACTGCCATTGTAAAGCCTCTGCTGAAGAAACCAACACTCAACCATAATGATTTAAAGAACTAACGCCCAGTTTCCAATTTCCCATTCATGTCAAAAATCTTACAAAAAGTTGTTCTATCCCAACTTGTATCTCATCTGAATTCAAACAGTCTTTCTAGCAATGTACAGTCTGCATATCGCCCTTGCCACAGTACTGAAACTACTCTTCTGAAAGTAGTTAATGACCTCTCTGCTTTGGATAGCGGAAAGATTACAGTCCTCACTCTCCTTGACTTGTCTGCAGCGTTTGACACAATAGACCATGATATATTACTTCACCGTCTCCAGCATGCATTTGGCATTCACGATACAGCCTTAATATGGTTCAAGTCCTACTTGGTCAACAGGACACAAATTGTGTCCGCAAATGGAAAACACTCCAGCCCAGTTGATCTATGTTGTGGCGTTGCACAGGGGTCTATTCTTGGACCTGTTTTCTTGATTCTATACACTCAGCCAGTCTCAAGTGGCATAGATCATCATCCAGTGTCTCACCAACTGTATGCTGATGACACCCAGATATACAAATTTAGCCACCCAAATGAAGTTGAAGCTACCATCCAAGGCATAGAGAGGTGCATTTCCGATGTGAAATCATGGATGACATGTAACAAGCTGCAGATGAATGATGATAAAACTGAAGCCATTCTGATTACAACACAAAGACTTTCTCATTCACATCCTTTACCTCAGACAATAAATATCAGCAACACCAACATTAAATTCACACAGTCAGTACGAAACCTAGGTGTTACTCTCGACAGTACTCTCTCATTGCACCAACATGTCATGAACATATGCAAGGCTGCATATTTTGAGCTGAGACGCATCAGCTCCATTCGCAAGTATCTTTCAGTTGATGCCACTAAAACACTTGTGTGTTCCTTAGTACTTTCAAGACTGGACTATTGTAACTCAATTCTGTCTGGTTCGTCTCCATATCTACTCCAGAAACTTCAAAAAGTTCAAAACACAGCTTCTTGGATCATCCTTTGAGTACCACGATCAGAGCACGCCTCCCCCCTGCTCTGTACCCTACACTGGCTATCCATTCGATCCAGAATTAAACAAAATTTGTACTCTGTGCTAGGTTTAACTGACGGGCTCCAGTCCAACATAACTATCTGACCTCACCCATGTGTAAGCACAAGCAAGATACTTACGCTCCTCTTCTGACACTCGTATTCTCATTATTCCCACTATGAAAATGAAATCATATGGACAACGTTCCTTTGCATACCAGGGCCCAGCAACGTAGAACAAATTGCCCACTGAACTTAGACACAAAGACACAGTGATCTCATCCAAGAGCGCTCTTAAAATCCACCTATTTCAACTGCAAGAACAGACTTAAAGACCTAATAATGTTTCCTTACCTTAAATATTTACAGCATGTTTTCTGTTTTCTAATTTCGTGGTGTTTGTTTTTATTTTTGTAATCATATCATTATATATGTTTATTTTTTAAAGTTTTGTCAAATGTTGTAAAGCGATTAGAGCTTCTAAAGATTAGGCGCTATACAAAATCCTCATTATTATTATTATTATTATTATTATTATGGAAGAGCTGATGATAAGGCTATCTAACAAAGGTTTCCAGTCTGTCTGGTTGATACCTGGAGGAAAGAAGCATAAAAGGGGTAAAACGAGTTGGGGGTGGGGTGATTCTATGTGATAGTGAACTACGCTATATTGTCTACTCAAAACACGATGGGGAGCGGCTTGCCACCTCCATTTCCCAGGTGAGCGAACTTAGGATCCACCACATACCTTATATCAATTTTTGTTCCTGTCAATTTTTTTTACTCATCCAGAATGATTAAAACTTCTAATAAAGTGAGGAATATTTGCAGGGGACGTCACTCTACATCACACATATTAGTGTTGTTTTGCAATCTGTCAACTTATGTGCCATTTTAGTCTTGAAAATGTCAACTGTAATCAACGATCTACCAGAAGACCTTCTGCTGAAGATATTCTCATACTTTCTAACTAAAGATCTTTGTATTGCGGGAGGGTTAGTCTCGTTCTCTCATAAAGAGTCGTATGCAACGCGAATTTAGACCCACTGGTGTTCGACGCGAGCTTGATGTTGAAAAACAAAAGCAAATAGTCTGAAAGAAAAAAAATCATACCCAATGACAAAATTACCTCAGATTACCCCATACCCTGTTCTGACATAGGACACTGTCTATCATACTATAAAAAAAGTATCTTTTAGACCTACAATGTAAGACGTATCACCTGTTATTTATGGTTTTGTGCACACACCCCACCCAACAAAAATATAGGTGATGCGAATACTTTGTAGGACATGGGGTAGGTAATTTTGTCACTCGATATGAATTTTTACCCTCAGATTATTGCTTTTTTTTTCAACAGCAAGCTCGCGTCGAGCACCTGTGCTTAGACCAACAAATAGTTCTCTGCAAAAAAGAGGCTGAGAACTGCTTGTTGGTCTAATCATGCGAACTAATGTGTTCTGGCTTTGTATTCACGAAACTCGGCTTGAAGTGTACACTAAAACGAGAGAATGAATTTGCAAGCTAATGTCCAAACGATAAAATCAATCTCTCTCTCTCTCTCTCTCAATCTCTCTCTCTCTCTCTGTGCAACATTGACATAATCTCAACTACACTGACAATAAATAAAAAGATAAAAGTTTCTGTCTTTAAGATCCATTGCTTGGCAAAATGAAGGATTAATTATGTGCAGCCTTTATTGTTCCCAATAGTTCAGTAGGGGGTTTGAAGGTAATGCAATTTTCATTTGTGTTCATCTTAGTATTTATTAGAGACTAGATGCAGGGGTCACGCTACCAGGCGAAGTGGGCGAAAAGTCGCCTGAGAAATGTAAACTTCGCCTTCTTCTGTTAGAAAAGCGAAAATGACTTCACCCTCTGATTTTTCGGATGTAAAATGACTAGATTACAACTTTGTGATGCCCCCTCGCTGTAACCAGTAAGTTCTGTCACTGTTGTAACCCAAGGCCAAATGTATTTACGTGGTGTTGATACCAATCAGCTTATGGCAACAAAGAAATTCTTGCACATTCACATGCAAGTTTAATAGCTAACTGACCATTAAACCTTTCCGGGGCAAGATATCACTGCTTGATTTCATGAAGTAGGGCACAATGTGCTGTGATGAAAATATACCAAATTCTGTTTCGAAATTTAAACATCAATATGCAAATAGTAATTTGCTTTTAAAAAATATGATTGGTGAAGAGCGTTTTCTGATATATTTCTTTTTTTAATAAATGGAGATTTTAACGGCCGTATTTGCGTATTTTCTGTATAAAATCAGTTTGAAACCGTAAATGAACTTGTAATGGCGGACATTGCTGCGTATATGAAAAATATATAGAGTAATGAAGCAAATACTATTTAACCAATGCATATCGTTATTACCAGTAGGTAGACAAATAATACAACCATAAATATGCAGTCCTATTAATGAATTTTTGTAACGAAGCAAGAAAGTGAGTAGTTATATTAAGAAAAGCCGTCTTTCTAAAAATAGATGCACTCGCACTGTGCAATATGAATTCTTGGATTTTCGGTTTGGGGAAAAAGGGTCTAGCTTAGTTATATATCGACTTTAGTGCTTCATTGTGTTGTCTATGAATAGTTACAGTAATGTTTTATCGGGAACAATGAAATCAGGACGAAGAGTATGGTTTGAAGTCACTTGTGCATTTATTCCTATGTACATGTATTAGGGGTTGTTTCAGAGAATGCTAGAAATCTTTTTGACTGCAATTTTACACAAAACTTGTAGAAAATAAAATAATTAAGTGGTAGTTTATTAAGCATTTTTACCAACTTGCAGTTACAAGACTCTAATCTTGTTACTGCTATCAGTTAAAATTAATTACAATGTATAGCTTCTGATGTGCTTTTTAAGTTATATGGCCAAAACACACTGCATTTACTTCAGTTCAAACACACATATACTACAAGTATGAATAGAATGGGTATGAATATAAAATTTTTTATACGCATACAAAATATGTTGATACTAACATATAACATATTTTTCAACTTGAAAATAAGGCATTGCTTAAAACTGTTAAAAGCATACTGAGAAATTGAGCGCATCATTACAATAAGATAATGCAGCTATCTCTCTCTCTCTCTCTCTCTCTCTCTATATATATATATCGTGTTTCTTGCTTTGGTCTCACTTCTCCCTGTTTAGCTCCCACTTCTCCTTGTTAGCTTCCACTTCTCCCTGTTCTGACCAAAAGGAGAAGTCACTTCTCCCTAAAATTTAAGTCTAGCTTGACCCCTGTAGATGGTACTGTTGTTCAAATTTCCCTGCTGGATTCTCCAAGCAAATCCTGGCATGGATGCCCACACATACATCTAAACATATTTTTGGTCTTCATCCATAAAACTTAATTGCTGACTACTCATGTCCCCCGCACCAAAAATATTAATTCTGCAGAACCTGAATTGTTCTTCATGACCATAATGTTAGCATTGTCAGAATTGTATACGAAGCAGTTTGATAATGAGACATGCTAGTCTCAATAGAAATGAACATCACATTTGGGACTCACCATTTAACTGGGAGAAGGGGGTGGATGGAGGGGACAAAATATTTTTAAACTTAATTTTGTCCTTACAGGTAATATAGCGGTAATAAATGCCTCTGTCCAGTACCGATGTTTAACATTTTATCAACTCCAGTCAACTGTGCAAAATTTAACATGTGCTTCAGTCAATCTGTTTTATGGCTAAAGTCATCCTAAAAAGTTTCAGTCAGTTAATAGTTGCTGTTTAAAATGATTAAGATAACAAATAATAATAAAAGAGAACTAATCTTAAGGTTCATTTCAGATGCTGAATATGATCTGGTTGTCCTGATGTTACATACAGGCAGTACTGCAGTTTTGATAAATATCATACACTCCAGAATAACTTGTTTTGTTTGTAGTATGTGCAAAGAATTAAATTCTCCCCATTGCTATAGTGCCTCTGAATTTAGATTTGCAGGACTTGGCTTGCTTTGCAAATAGCTTACTGGTTTTGAATCAAAGGAAATAGATGTATACATTTTGCCTTAAAAAATGAATCACACTTGAACACTGTTCTGATGACTGAAATACACTGTAATCTTGCTGACTTCAAACAGACATTGCCTTTGTTTACAAACTTGCTCATAATCTTTAATACAGATGGCTTAAACTTTCCTATTCATAGGCAACGATGTGTAATGACTTTTGTTCTTCAACATATATCTCTTTGATTTACCAGTAACTCAGAATGAATTGGGTTGTCCACTTTGTGAACCCGACCTATGGAAATTAACATAATATGGTCCACCACTGCAGTCATCAAAGGATTTAGTGCATAACCCTAGCTTTGCAAATCAGTATGTGAAAGGGTGGATGTTTACACCAGACCAACTTGTCTTTTAATTGCCTTACTGATAATTAGCTGTAAAAAACTGCCCGAAGGATTGTTTTACATCCACAAAGCAAACATTAGATATAAAAGCCTAGGGAAATTTTTGACTCCTACATGTTTGAATGATAGGGGCAATCTGCAAACTAGGGATAAAAATAGAAGCATGAAAGAAGAAAAAATAGATAATGGTCTTAATATGGGTAGTAATGAAAGAAGTACCAAGCTCAAAAAAGGAAGGTTATTGCAGCAAGATACCTAAACATGTTACAGTGTTGTAAGAGTGCACATGTTAGTACATGAGAAAGTTCACCATTAGCTTCCCATGGGTCATTGGTTCTTTCGGGGTTTTTCCAGGTTCTTCCTCCACCAGTTATACTAGCCACCATGTATAGACTATCTTATGCTGAAAAATGGTATTAAACCCCATAACAACAACAACAACATATAGCTTTAGCGATGTCAGTTTGATAATATTCCATGACTAACAAAATTATTTGACCAATTTGAGCATACTTTTAACTGTTGCATTATTATTATTGTGGTAATGATAATATTAAGAAAATTAAAAACTTGATACATATGTACTCCACCCCAAACCCCAATGGAAATGGCAAGTTAATTATAAGAATGAACAAATTGTATTGTCTCAATGGTTTAATAACTGTGTCTTCAGTGAGCTTATTTAAATATTCTCCTTTGATTTTCAGGGTGTGCAAAAAATGGCGTAGAGTAACAAATGACAATTCGCTGTGGCACCATGTTGACCTTTCACCTTACCGACTCAACCTTCAGAAGGTTTGGAAGATCATTAGGGCTCACCTATCGGAATGTCTTCTGTCCATTAAGCTACGGGGATTTATGGACTCTGGTGGGAATTTCATCATTGTGATATTGATTTATATTATATGCTCTAAGCAAACATCCATTAATTTGTATTCATTGTTCTCAATTTTCTAGCACTGGGGTAAAATAGCTTCTACTCATAGAAACTTAAAAGCCAATGAATTTAAGTACCAGTACAGACAAAAATCTTTCTCTTTTCAACACCAACATAATTTAATGTATGCAAAAATAACTGAGTTTGCAGTAATAATATCATTGTTATGAAATTAACATTTTTCTTTCTTGTAAACAGAAACAAAATGGAAGGCCCAATCTGTTTCGAATGCCATGCTGGACGATATTAGAGATCGCTGTCCAAATGTTGAAGAGCTACATTTGTACTATGTTAACATAAGTAGCGTTGATGCTAGAAAGCTACCATCAACTCTTCATACATTGAAGCTTGACTGCTGTTCATGGCAGCCACGCTGGATAAAGTCCGGAAATCTATCTCTCCCTAATTTGAGGTCTTTATCTGTCAGTCACTGTGTGCGGGTGGACAATTTTGACGTTGAAGAATTCTGCCAATACAGCAATTTGGAGGAGTTAAATTTGTGTGGATGTTATAGGGTCAAGGACAGTGGTCTTCAGAAAGTTGCAGAAAATCTGCCTCATCTTACTCATCTAGATATTGCAGCAACATCCATCTCTGACCTTTCTGTGCATCATATTAGCAGGAACATGAAAAACTTGCAGCATCTTTGCCTGAGACGCTGCTCTGAGATTACAAATGGTGCATTGGCGACACTAGCATCCAGTTTGAAGAAACTTCGCTATCTTGACATCTCTGAGTGCAGTTCTATAGATGCTGATGGTCTGAGAGCACTGCATAAGCTGGAATCTTTGAGTACTCTTCTCTGTGGACCTAAAATACCCAGTACTGTATTGGAGGAGCTGCAAAATGATCTCCCTTTATGTAATATAACTTGTATCACAAGGCAACAGGCAGCTGTTATTTGATGGAGTAGCAGAAAATAAATAAGATAGAACTTTAAAGGAGTACCTCACAGAATTTGCACCAATATTGGCCAAGATGACATTATATTTGTGATATAATTTCTCTAACACTGATTATAGTATGTTTTTTATGGCCAAATTTGTATTGGCTTGGAGGTGTTTCATCCCTCACAGCCTGTGGCATGCTGTCAGCTTTCAGTTATTTAAGAATAGCTTCTGTTTCTAATAATAAGGCACTTTTTATATTTATCATTCTTGACCTTTTGATCTTTTAAGGCCAATTGAGATATGCTAAGGGATATAATTCAAACTCAGAGAGGAAATGATTGGTCAGTATTAACCTCCCTTGATATAGTTTGAAAAATTTAGTGTAGCACTTAAAACAATGCAGAATCATTTCAATAGAAAATGCTCATCAAAGGTAATTGCTTACATATTTTTCTCAAAATATTTTATAATTATTTTTATAGCCTCTCTTAAGAGATAAAAAGAGCAAAACACTTGATATACATAGAAGTAAGATTACATGTATTTAGACACTTATGATTCTAAAAGGGAAACATGATCAGCAGTATCTTGGAAGTTGTTTTCTTCTCTTTGATCCTGTTTAATGTTCTATTACCTGAACCATCCAACGCACTCATCTTTAAAGACCACTCACAAATCTCATCTCTATGTGAGTTCAAGTATCAGCTTGACCAACATGGGTATATGAAAAAGCCTGCCAGTAGCTTCCTGTGGATCAGTGGTTCTTCCTGTAACAAAATATACAGCTGCCATGTATAGTCTCTCATGTTCTGAAAAATGGCATTAAAGCAGAGAAAAACCTAAAACACACATATTCTAGTGTTATATATTATATACATTTATTACCTTGTTAGAGGGGAATATGAAGATTTGTTCATGCAAGTCGCCTTTCAGGAACATGACTTGTCATGGGTGAAAAAATTTTCATAGCTCCCCAAAACAATGGATGTATATTGTTAATTATACTGAACTGAACTGAACAAGACAGAGAAACATGATGTGTGAGGAAGACTTGGTCACAGGGTACAATTGCAGGAGAGACACATGTTTTGTTCCCTTACATGTGGCATTTTATATGCACCAATAATTGACACTGTTACTTTCATAAGGCATAATAAAAATTTTTTAAAACAAGCTTATTTTGTTTTAGAGAAACGGATAAGATTATGTATGTGTGTTTCATTAGCACTGTAAACTTCACATAGATATGTTTGTACCACTAAGAAATTTTTGCACACCATTTTTTACTCAAATTTATAGATTTATAATTTTTTGTTGTTGCTAACGTACATGTAAAAGTTGAAAGTACATGAATAAATATCTTATTTTTACATTGCTTCATCTACTAATAGTCAATTTCATCATATCATATGTAGATGAAGATTGTCTATAAACTCATTGATTGTCATAGTTATTGAACATTAGGATCTTCATGAACTTTAGATCACATGACTAAACATGGCTGTTGCTACACTATGTTGTTGATCATGTTTTTGGGCACATGTCTACGATGTTAAATCATGGTTACATGACTGAACAGCTGGAGTACTTAAGAAGGCACAAAATTAGTCAACCTTATTAATTTCATTCCCCCCCCCCCCGGGAAAAGTCCACGATAGTATGGTTAAATACAGGTAGATATCATATGAAATTCTGTATACATGTTTAATTTAGATTAAGTTTAAATATGAATGAATAAAATCAGACTCGTCTTTATAATATTTTAATTATAATTTATTTTCAGTGTAAAAATTCCAACGAAATCTTGTGTCATTTTTCCTTAATGTATCAAATATGTCTTATTTTAGCATTATGTGCTGTTCAGATCTTGTTTGTTTTATATCAGGATGAAATGAATTTTTGAAGACTCATGTTGTACATGTCATTTTATATAATATTTATTTTTGGATACATCATGAATAAACTGGATTACAAAGTTGATAATTGTTTTTCTCAAAGTAAATTTAATACTTAGTTGCTCTTTAGTCTGTGTCATTAATTTGATTTCTGTCGAGACAACTATTATAAAAATTATACTGCGTTATAAACAAGTTGTCTTGTACTGAGGTAGATTCAACGTCAAAACTATCCCAAAAGTGGAATTCATGACCATACCAAACCAGATGAGGAACTGCACTATAGTAAGGTGCCTTACAGTTAGGTAGATTTAATATCAAACTATATAATTCCAAAAGTGGAATTCGTGACCATACCAAACTATATGAGGAACTCTACTATAGTAAGGTGCCTTACAGTAAGGTAGATTTAATGACAAAACTATATAATTCTAATGTGCTTTATGGTGAGGTCTACTGCATGTCTTAAACTGAAGGGGAATCGTGGTAACTGAATTGGTACATTATTGGGTTTGTGATCAAAGTCTCTTGTGTTATATACATGCTCAAACAAGCCTGGATTGAGCATTTTCTTGGCACAATATAGTCAGTAATTGCTGTTTAAGCCAACAAACACAGAACAAAAAATAAATATGAAAGTTAGACCAGGGTTAATTGCTTTTGTAAAATTTGATTCCAGTTGCAGTTACCTTTGAGCTGAGTAATCGAGCAAATTATATATTTCTTTTTTTAAAATTGAAATCACTTTTTGATCAGATTCCTGTATAAGATCATGCAGATATTTTGCGTGATAAACATTAAAAAAATCAATACTTTCTGTGTATGTCATCATAATACAAAATATTTAAAATTTTGACTTAGAAGTGCTTCAGAACTTAAAATATCATGTTCTGGTTTTCATTTACTAGTATTAAAAGAAAACATTTGATTGCCAGCTACATGTGATTATTTAAAATTTCAATGATAAATTATATATGATTATGGCTATCAATTAAAATTAATTATCCCTGCTCTGCATTCATATTTTTCCACCCTTACCAATAACATGAGCAGCAGGCAGGGTGAACAGACCACTTTGTACAAGACCTTATTTTACAAAAATAAAGGTTCCTACAGGGGCTGAAAAAAAAGGTCAATAATGCTAAACCGAACCTCCTAACTTTTATTATTACCGTATAGTTTGAAAAACGAATAATAAATCGTTTGGATTAGCTCATTTTTATTATTTTATTTTTGACTTTTTTGTTTTTTATGTTATAATGCGTTTAGTTTACTCGCCGGGTCACTCAATTTTTGTCATTCACCCTGCCTGCTGCTGTAATTAACCAAAGATTTTATCTAGACCTACGCGATATCTGGATCTTGGATCATGTAGATTTATTGTAATAAATCCAAACGGAACAGCTTGTGCTTGAGCAAAAAAGTTTTTGAACTTCATCATATCCATATCCCCTGAACACCAAGTATAATAAATATTCTGTAAAGTATAATTATCTACTCCATTAAACACAACCAAAATATTGCAGTTGTCTCTGATCACTTTAGGTATTTGTGTATATCGCTGAGTGACGTATATAACATCTGTATTCTTGTGTCTACCTCGAGAAAATATTCTAGCTGGATTTGTTTGTCTGTCCAACATAACGTCATCGTACACCACTAAATTATTAATAAATCCATCTAGGTCATCTACAGATTGAGCCTCATCAATATCGGTGATAAAGTCAACAACATCATCACCGTCTTCATTCAGCAATTTTGCATTTTCATTAAAATCTTTAAGTACTTCGTAACAGTGTTGATCATCTACGGATGGTGCTACTAAATACAGCTTGTCCCATCTCAACCATCTCATTATTAAATTTAATAATAGTTATGTTTTACCCGATCCAGATGGACCTATTATAATCATCCTTATCGAATTTGGTAATGCTGGGTGATGCTTCACTGGCTCCTGTTTTCGTGTCGCCGAAAAGTCAATTATATCCATATAATAAATAATATGAGTCTATATTGTGTTCGGTGTAAAATTCCTACACCCACTGCTGAATTAACTACAATAACAACAAAAAAATAAACGACGTGCTCTGACGGGCAAAATGTGTAAAATGTGGCACGAAGAAATACAAATTTGTTAAAACAAAGACAGGTGGAGATATAGCCACTTTATTAGGAAAATTACCAGGAACTCCGTGGGCTAAATATCCGGGGGAAAAACACTTACCAGGATATAATTATTGTGGTCCTGGAACCCGACTTGACATCCGACTTGATGATCAAGATCAACCAAAACCAGGAGAGCATCCAGTAAATAAGATTGATAAAGCGTATCATGTTCATGACGTTGCGTATAAAAGTAAGGATTTGCAACAAAGGCATCTCGCAGATGTAAAATTGATTCATGCATTAAATTCTATACCTAATAAATCTGTCAGAGATAAATTAG
>JAECUM010076050.1:0-12547 GCA_016617855.1 Megalonaias nervosa | reverse complement strand
ATATATATATATATATATATATTAAAGAAACAAGAGATTCATGTACATCTATCAAGTCCATCAAAATGTCCAGTCCCTAGGTCTAATTTACGGATTGTTTCTATCTTTGAGAGTCAATAAAGACGTTACAAAAATTGATTCAAAGGTGGCTAGGTTACACTTTTCTTTGTCGGAGGTGAGTAATCTTGTTTGTTCGGTATATTTTCCCCAATTGTTTAAACACTCAGTAGCCACAAACGACAAAACAAAAGAGGTGTGAAAGCCTATCTACTGGACTTGTCAAAAGCCCTATAATTGAATGATTGCCTGGGATTCTCTACTAATAAATCTTAGATCAACCCCTTACACCAAGTGATTTGTACTGTGATGTGCCACAACATGCTGTTTTGGAATAAAATATACAAAGTTTTTGGCCCAAATAGAAGAAAAGATGCTAACAACAATAACTAACTTTATTACCATCCTCCAAAACCTGGACCAGACTTCATGGATGGCATGCACTTAGAGTAAGGATTAAGCCTATCAGTTTGGGTTCAAAGGTTGACAATATGCAGACTGAAAGAAATACAGTTTTTGTGAACAAAATGTTCATTGATTGACCATGTACCTTTAGCTGAGTTGATGGACAACTTAGACATTGGGTAAGAAAGAAGCCCATTGATTTTTGGGGACAAAAGTTCAAAGGTCAAGGTCACTGCATGAAAGAATAATGTTTTGTTGCATAATGACTTTAGTTCCATATTGTATACCTTTCACTTTAGGTATGGAAGTGGATTGTTAATTTTAGGGTAAAAGGTCAAAGATCAAGGTCATTGTAGCTCTGAGATGAATTGGTTTTGCAGAATATCTAGTTTTAGAATGTTTTGTAGACAGACTTTGTGGTTGTGTTGCACTCATGGTAATAAAGAAACCTGTTAATTCTGGGATCTAAAGATCAGAAGTTAAGGTCATGGCAAGTCTAATACGAAATATGGATTTCTAAACAGTAACTTCAGTTGAAGATTGCACTGATCAAGGTAATACATACTTTGTGGTCAGCAATTGCAGAGTCAACCATATCCTCCTATTGCCTATATTAAGGACTGTTAAAAATTGGCTGGCTTATAATATGCTATACATCCTACTCTTGCTTGCTTTACTTTTATTTCCTAAACCCCTTGATGGGTTTTGCTATGCATTGTATGAATCATTATGAAGGTAAGACATTTCATGCTATAACATGCTCACTCAAACTTTAAACCTTATTGTCAAGGTCATAATTTACAGCTCTGCTCTGATTATGTGCTCGACATACAAACTCAGGCCTCCTTGTTTAAATTCTTTGTGGTTGTGATTGTGTGTATATGACTGAAAGAAGAAAAATGGTTTATGGTCAATAACTTGTTTTCCACCATCAAAAGTTATCAAATTTGCAGATGACTTGCACGTGGAGAAGAAAGAAGTCAATTGATTTAAGAAGTCAAAATTGAAGGTCACTGTGATTGAGAAAATATGAATGGTTTTCACACAATAAAATTAGTTCTACTTCACAAGCCTGGAATAAATTTTATAGATGGCTTGCACTTAGAGTAAGGAAGAAACCTGTCGATCTTGGATCAAATGGTAAATATCAAGGTCACTGACTAAAAGAAGAAAAATGGTTTATGCATGTATATTTTAGTTATTTACCATGTACCTTTGCCAAGGTATGTGGATGTCTTATATGTTGGTGAGTATAAGCCTATTTGTGTTGGGGACAAAAAGTCATAGGTCAAGGTCACTAACAAAAAGAAGAAAAATTCTTTTTACACAATAACCTTTAGATAATGTATTGTCATCATGTTTGTGGAGGACTTACACTTAAGGTATTTAAGAGGTGTAGTGATTTTGTGGTCAATTAAGGTCAAAGGTCAAGGTCACTGTGTCTCAAAGAAGAATATTTTTGCATAATAACTTTTATTCTAGAGTAAGTTCTTGGACCAAACTGGCTTGCAATTACTGGCAGTAAAGAAACATAGATTATGGGGTTTAATTGTTGGAGGTCAAGGTTATGGTAGGTCTAATAGAAAATTATAGTTTCTGTACATTAAATTTAGTTTAAGACCACATACTGGGTCCAGTGGTTTAGGTCATTGAAACCAGCTGGTCAGTAATCTCCAGAGTCAACCATACACTTCTAGTGTCTACTTACATGCCTATGAAGCTCCAAGGTAAATGTATAATGTCGCAAGGTAAATGTATAATGTCCCAAGGTAAATGTATAATGTTTCAAATTGAGGTAATCTTCTTTTTATTAGAAGAAATGTCTGTACAAATTTTAAACTTATTGAACAATTGGACAAGATTTTCCAGTATTGATATATTCATGGAAACTTTCCTTGACCCATGGGCTTACTGCTGTTCGCCACATCTTCAAGCATATCTATTTCCATAACTGTAGGAATGCTGCAAGAATTATCCAGAGCTGAATAGAACACAAGAAAGCTGTATTTTTAAAAAAAAACATAATAGGTAGGCCATACATAAATGGCACATGAGTCAGTTGCAGTTAAATTTCTGATATTTAGGATAGGGTGCCATCATGGTTTCATGTAAATAAGAGAGAGGACTAAAAATAAAAATAGAAAATCTGCAGGAGAGAACACTGAATATTTAAACATTATATATATATATATATGTCCAAGGAGTATCAAAGAAAAGTGATTTTGACTATGATATAATTATTGTGACTTCTGTACAAAACTTGTATTCATAATTTAAATGAGAAATCTTGATATATTTTGGTAAAATAAAAAATTGGGTCACAATCAGTTGAAAGTGCATGGTATCTATTGAGACCTATCTTCAGTTTCCAGTTGACTCACAATTTTGTTTACAAGTGCGCTTACATTTATTTCTTTGTATTTGTCATGAAATGTTGATACAGAGAGTTTGATGAATGTGTATGTAACAATATTTCTTAATCGGATTCATTCTATCTGCCCCAAAAATTTAACACTCAAGAGTTAAATGAAATTCATCACTCAATCGATACTCTGACATTTGGTTCTTAACTATCTTGCAAAATGCGATACAATGGATACATTTCATTATGGAGTTTATTGTTTGATGTCCTAAATTTTAAGACAGATGTGCATACATTTCTTAGGAAATTTCATCAGTATTCATCTAAGAATTTTAAAAAATGTTCCTTTCAGTGATTCTTTTAAATCATGAGCAATCTTATTTGCATTCATCTAAGAGGATGGTTTCAAACAGAGTTCCTTATCACACTATAATCATCATTTTCATTGAACCATACATCATACTTTCCTCCTTTCTGAAGAAGTTTCTTTGTATAAGTTATCCATTTGCAATAATTTTTTTTTTAAAGAAAAGGCTATAATCAGCATCTAGGTTATCATTCTATATATATGTACCAATCTTTTTTGAAAGCTGATTAAGATTAAGATCTCTTTGTTCTTTACTTAAGTGTCACATGTGTCAAGTTTTGAATATTTACCTTTAGTTAGCACCATACAACCACCATTGAGCTGAGGTGCCATAAAGTACTGCTACATGCATGCAGACTTGAAGATGTTAACTTTGTGTATATCAGTCTCTTTAATACAAAGCACATGTGTACAGTGGTTTCCTATTAAAAGAAATAAGCACTAGGGTAATCAATTGAGCTTAAGTATTGCCATCTGGTACTGACTTTGATCAAACTACTTTAATATTCATAATTTTATGCATTTAAGATAAGATAATATAAAATAAATGGGAAGTAGGTGTTTTTTTGTCTTTTTTTAATTTAAAAACTGAAATTATCCTTCTCAGTGAAATAGTTTGATTTGTTTACATCTGTTTTGTAATAAAGTTGAAGATATAAAATCATAAGACAGCATCCATGGTTTTTTAAGTAAAATTTTTACCATCTAAATAACAATGATAATATATTTTTAAGGTAAATAATGTAGTTTAAAAACAAATATCCATCAGTTTTGAGTTTCATCAGTACCATTCTGTTGGTGCATTGTAGCCTGTGTGGTACTCATGCTTTACATTGACCTCTACTCTTTCCTCGTGTTGTTGAAGCTGCAGTCAAAATACATGCTCTGTCCTATGTTAATTTAATATTTATGATATACTGGTAATGTCACTGACATTTGACCAGATAAGATACAAATCTTGTAAAATTGAGATTTTAAGAAGTAGTATAAATGTCAATGATTGGTTTGGTTTGGTTTGTTGGGTTTAATACCATTTATCAGCACATGGTTGGCTAGATATGATGGCCAATATATTTGGTAGCAGAAGATCTGGGAAGAACTGACTCCCAGGAAGCTACTGGCAAGCTTTGTAAGATGAGTGCCTTAGACCACTCAGCCACCCAGGGCCTATGAACTATAAATTAATTTATGGTCCAAATTTTGTTTATTTCTCCAATAATTTTTTCCCATGTATCAGGTTTAAAAGCATATGAACTTTTACATATTTATCTTCTTTAACCAGAAAAAAATGCAGTAAGTATGGGTCTTCTATAAATACTCTTAGTTATCTACAAACAAGAATAAATTTATTAGAGCTTCAGTGTTTAACATTGACTTTTTGAGAATTTCTAAATTTTAATAACCGAAACTTGGCATAAACATTAGGGAACTAACTCATGCCAATTCCTAGAGCTACAGTATTTTATGTTAGGTAGACTCATAGAATAGTTGGGTTTAGTGTTTTAGAACATAGCAAAACCAATAAGTTATTTAGTGTTTAGGCACTTGGCATAAAGTGTCTTGCCCAAGGACATACAGTGGTAACTGAATCGGGCTGATCCGATGGTAGGATTTAAACTGGCACCCTTTTGAGTACAAGTCTTGTACACAAACCATTAAGGCACTTTGGCCCCTCAGAATCATTTGAGGTTAAAAGTTAAATGTATTTAGGCCCTGCAGTCATGAAGCATCCCAAATTTAAGGACTGTTACTGAGCACAAAGTTTCCTTTAATTTATTATATCTTTTTGTTGGTACACATTTTTAAAATTATTTATTTATTTTGCAGTATAATAATTATTTATAATATACTGGTTATCAGGTAAAAATTTTAAAGACTTAGATTGACTTTCACATAAAAAATATGAAGAATATTGCCGAATGAAAGATTGTAGTACTTTTATTTAATCTCGAGCTTTTGTTCCCTCCTTTTTGAAGAAAATGGGGGATATTAAATTTGGCCAGTTCATCCTTCCATCTGTCTGTCTGTCCCGTGGTTGTTTCCACATAGTAACTCCCTTAATTAGATTTTGCTTTTAAGTAAATTTAGTATGCAGTTTGAGCCTGATGATATCTTGTCTCAGATTGATTGTCAGCATTCTATGTTGTCATTTTGTTGAGTTTTATCCCTTGATTTTCAGACACACCCACTTTGTTTTCTTGCAATAATACCCTTAAGTTTGCTGTATTTCAACAAAATACAAATGTTGATGTTGTCAATATTGGACATAATTGTTTTGCAGAGTTGTAGCCCCTGATGGTCAGAAGCAGCACATTCATTTTTGCACATTAACACCCTTAATTAATATTGCTGCAGGCTTGCGGATGGAGAATAGGCCAAATGATCCCTCTCGCTTGTCATAAGCGGTGAAATGAAGGGTGGCCTTTTGTTTTGTGTTCACGGTGAGATCTTGAAATTTGTTAATGTGTTAGGTTTATATAAAAAAATTTACTTTGTATTTGAAGGTTTTTATCTTTTTTTTACATTTGTCATCAGTTTGTATACTTTTTTGGGATGTCGAAACTTATTCAGCACTGTATAGCTGGGATTGTGCTGATGTGCCATTAATATTAATAGTGCATTTCATCCAAATTGAGTATTTTGATTGACATTGATGAGACCTTAGCTAAGTTTGGTTGTCAGTGCTGCACATCATTGTTCTAAGCAGAAGATACCCACTGTGTTCTATTCTTAAAATGTTTATTCAATATGTGCATGTTAAAACTGACAGACAGATATCTATGACCATATACTGTACATGATGTTTGTGTCAATTATGCTACAAATTATACATGCTGTTATGACTATGGCCATCAACTAAGTAACAAAAAGAAGCAAAACCATGAAGTTTTGTGAAACATAATAAACAATTTAAATATCAATGTTAAAAGTGAAAATTCAAGAGGGACTTACAGGATAATGAATTGAATCCAAAATAATTATAAAACAAGTTTTGTTAAGTCCAAAAGAATGAAAAGTTCTGTATAAACTTCAGATCCACAAATATACTGGTCCACCAACAGTTATGATGTTTCACAATGGCATCCAGAACTCCTGTTAATAATGCACATAGTTTCAGAATAATATTACAGTCCAATGAGCACTTTATATTTCCACCTGATAATCCTAACAAATGTTTCCTCTCAAATTACCTAAGCACAACATTAAACACATCTGCAGACTGATATGAAACATTTGAAATAAAAATCCAAGAAAGGAATGAATCCAAAATAGGAATGAATCTGATTGCTCAGTTCTCTTCTTATATACACCTTCAAGAGTCTATTACAATTATATATTGCAATATATCCCATGTGACAGATCTTACTACTCAGCCTAATATTTCAAAATAACAGTTCATGTGACCTGGCTTTTCCAATGGGAAATAACTTGATTCTTGTAAGAACCCACCTGAACTAAACACATCCAGTGGGAAACAGCCCAAAACTTGTCAAAATATTTACTTATTTGTAAGCATCTATATATATAGATTGTGCATAATTTTATGTTCTTAACATCTTAAAATATGCATATACACCAAATCCAGATATAGATAATTGCTACAATTTACAGTCCTGAATCAGAATTAGAAAATTTATAGATATACATGACAATGTTTATGCTCACATGTATACATACTCTCATACATGTACGCACACACTCCTACCCACTGACTGTTAGACCCATACACTTTAATTTCTGTTCAGTAATTCCCTTAATTATTACTTGATTTCAACCAAATTTTATTGGCAGATGCGATGAGGCCACAGCTGACTTTGGTCAATATTCTGCAAAATCATTTTTTGGAGCAATAGCCCCAGTTGTTGGACACTCCCACCTTCATTGCCATGCAGCAAATTATTTGCTTATGTTTGGTACTTGATATTGATAGGGCTTTGGTTGTTGTAGTTTGATCATAAGCATGCTGCATCATTATTTAGCATTTAGCAGAGTTGTAGCCCCTGTTTTCTGAGACCTATTCACTTTTATTTTTGCATGATAACTCTAATAATTATTATTGGACTTGAGGC
Organism: Megalonaias nervosa; assembly: GCA_016617855.1. Classification (NCBI taxonomy): domain Eukaryota; kingdom Metazoa; phylum Mollusca; class Bivalvia; order Unionida; family Unionidae; genus Megalonaias; species Megalonaias nervosa. Next base: position 5,286 of record JAECUM010076050.1, on the reverse strand, counting down.
ACATTTGGCATGCAGCTTGAAATTGATGAGACCTTTATGGAGTTAAGTGTATCAGCATTCTGTGTCATTTTGAAGAATAGAATAGTTCAGTTGGTTGATCATCTGGTTAATAGCTGGAGGGTAGCAAGTTTGATCCTCAGTAATGATGGGCTGTTTCGGGTATCCTAGAGTAAGGTACTAAGCTTGCTGGAACTGTTGTTTGTGGCAAAAATTGCTGATATCAGCTAATGTTGCTTGTTGAAAATGACAAGCCATGTTAAATATGATCATTATTAGTAGTAGTAGTATTATTAATAATAATATTATTATTGCTATTGCCCTGATTGTCAGATCCACTCACTTTAATTTCTGCACAAGTTCCTGTTTGTAATTAAAACAGATTTTGTAGGCAGCTTGATATTTATGAGATCACAGCTGAGTTTGATGTACATCATGCAAAGTCATGGAGTTATGGTTTCAGATTGTCAGATTCCTTTAGCATGGCTAAATAAAGATTATATTAATCAACGTCATGGAGTTATGGCCCCTGATTATTGGATTCACACAGTCATTTTCCCTCCTGCACAACAGCTCCCTTAATTCCTGTTGGATTTCAACCATAAATTTGAATGTAAATTTATGTTAATGACTCCTTGGCAGAGTTCAGTTTTTAAGCGTTTGGTTTACATCATCAAGTAGCCAAGTTACAGTCCCAGATTATTAGACCAGCCCACTTTTGTTTCCACGTAGTTCGTGTCAAAGTTGCTTTTGGTTTTCAAGGACATTTTATATATAAAGCTCTATACTGATTTAATTTCAGCAAAAATTTATTATCAGCTTACTACATTTTCACATAATATAGTTACGCCTGTAGAATGTTGGACCCACATTTTTTTTCAGCATGTTAATTATCTGTCATGTTTTCATTTTAAGCAGATTTGATATGCAGCTTTATATTGATGAGATCTCACGTGGGTTTTATGTGTTCTGCATCATCCTTAGTCTGTTCCTTTACAAACGTATGCTTATATGGATGGGACCTCACCTGTGCTCTGCGTCATCCTTAATATATTTCTTTACCAATGTATGTTGATATTGACGTGACCTCACCTGTGTTCTGCATTATCCTTTGTCTATTCCTGTACAAATGTATGTTTATATTTGTGAGACCTCACCTGGGTTTGACTGTGTTCTACATCATCCTTAGTGTATTCATTTACAAATGTATGTTTATATATGTGAGACCTCACCTGGGTTTGACTGTGTTCTACATCATCCTTAGTGTATTCATTTACAAATGTATGTTAACTTGTTTACTACATCACCATGCTCACCTAACCCTTCTCAAAACTAAACTCCCCTCCTTCCAAAAAAAGTAGGGGGTATTAATAGATGGAAATTGCATCTTATAATATCATTATGTATGAAATATTTGAGATTATGAAAAACTATAAACAATACATAGGCTAGAAAATTCCACTTGTCCACTCATATTTATGAGTTTGTGGCTGAATATGGGATGGTCATCTGACCAGACACGTGTCATTTTAAGCAGATTTAAGTACTATGTACAGTAATGGATAAGTAAAATTGAAAGAGGATGGACAAGTTAAAGTTCTAAATCATTTGTCTGGCAGGACTAGTATCAGCTGAAATATTTGTAAGCCCTTAATACATTATTAAGTGTTTAGAAGCATTATCTTAAGCATAAATTAATTTGTAAGTTACTGTTTATGCAGTCTAACATTTTGGTCAGAATGGACATGTATTTTCTGCATTTCTTGTAGTGACTGTTCTTGTGATGGTTAGATTTTGTAAGATATGCAGAACTCATTCATATGCCAACATATGTTAAAAACTGCAGATATGAATGGAGAGTAAGTTCTTTGGATGGAACAGCCACATTGACTAGTGTGTTGGTTTCCAAAACAGACCACAAGATTTGTCTCAGCATGTGGTATTCTTTCTCTTGTTGTTATAAGTAAAGTAGGATTCCTCTCTGCAGATCCTGTCTGGATTGGTAATTACTAATACTGACTGTTTATGACATATGGCTGGAAATTTGTGGCTGTGAATCTCATTTTCCTTATGACAGGACATTATTTCCTGATTAAAGGAAGAAACTGATGTGAAATGTAGACTTTCCTAATACACATATAAAAGACAGAAACCCTGTAGATCACCAGCTATATATCTTGATACAAGTCTATACAAAACTGCTTAATGGAATTTATGGTAATATCAATGCATATGTTTTACTTGGAACTTGTGGTAGTACTGCAAGGTTTCTTTTCCTATTACAGTAAAACCTATTTTGAAAGATCACTGCTGTTAGAGACCACCTATCTTCAAAGACCACAGACTAAATGCACATATTTTTTAAATTTAATTTATGCAGTGTTATGGCCTGTCTCAAGAGACCACCAGTCTTTAGAGATGATTTTTAGCTCTACTAGTCACAGACCAAGAGAGTTTATGGGAAGGTCTGTTGTCCATCCATCCATCCCTCTATTTGTGCAAAGTTTTTTATTGTTACTCCTTCTCAACTATTTTGAGATTTGCCTTGAGACCTTGCAGTCACATATTCATACCATGGTCTAGTTGTTCCTACTTAAAAATGGTGCCGATCTGATGGCCAGTATGGCCACCACAGTGGTAATTTTGTTATCACTGTTGCTCCTGAATAAAAAGTCATATTGACATGGAGTTTTCACCTGAAGACTTCATTATATCTGGTGCTACTGAAAAGGTTGCTTCTTTGCTCCAGATAATTCTTGATCATTGATAATTTCTCATACTCAGAGCATAAAAATCCTATGAATTTGAAATTTTCAGCAATGTCATCCTGCCTTCATCAGTGACTAATGTTGATCACCAGTCTACTCATATCATCCAGGTATGAGGAGACTGGTCATCAACTTTTGCCGCTGGTGAAGGCAGTGTGATATTGCTAAAAAGTTTGAATTTGAAAGATATTTATGGTCTGAGTATTTTGAATTATCAATGATCATGAAAATGGTTCTGTTTTTGCATCTGGTATGGTGACCTTCATGGCCATCTTGAAAATTTTGTTATCCCTATTCCTCCTGAATGAATGATCATATCAACATGGCATTTTTACTAAAAAGACTTCTGATAATATCTAGTTGGTTTTAAATGAAAATGGTGCTGCTAAAAAATCCAATATGTCCATGTTGAAAATCTTGTTATTTCTACATCGCTTGTAAGAATGATCATATCAACATTGGGTTTTCAATAAAAGACTTCTTATGATATCTGGTTGGTTTTAAGTCAAACTGGTTCCAATCTGGCTTCCAGTACGGCCTCCACATTGGCCATCCTGAAAATCTTGTTATCTCTATTTCTCCTAGATGGAAGATCATGTCAGTATTGTGCTTTCACAGAAAGACTTAATATGATATCTAATTGGTCCTAAATGGAAATGATACCAATCAGATATCCAGTATGGCCATCATGGCAGCCATTTTGAAAATCTTATTATCATTACTCCTCTTGAGTGGAAAGTAATTTTGACACGGAGATTTTACCAGGAGAGTTCATATAAAATGAAAATGATGCAAACTGACCAACAATATGGCACCATACTGGCCAACTTGAAATATTATCTCTACTCTGCCCAAATGGATGGCCATATCAGCATGGGGTTTTACCAGAAGACTTCATGTAATACCTAGTTGGTTCTAAATGAAAATGGTGCCAATCATAAATCCAGTATGGCTTCCATGACAGCAGTCTTGAAATATCTTGTTGTCACTACTCCCCTAGAATGGAAGGTCATATTGACCTATGGGGTTTAAACCACAAAGGACTTATAATGATGTCAACCAATATGTCCACCACACTAATTCGAAATCTGGTTTTTGCCGACAAGTATCAGTTTCATCAAACAGCATTTAAAAGGAAGAAATAATTTTATCTTGAATTCCTGGAAATTCTTTTTTGCCAGTAGAATGTCAGTCCCATCAACTCTTGTTTAGCACAAGTTCTACTGGATTAATATAATGATTTCAGGACTTGTCAATGAGTTTTCATGATTTTGAGCAATGTAGATGAAAAAAATGTTGAATTTATATTTGGAAGATGATTCACCGTCATCCTAGACTTTTTCGTAATTTTCAGACATAGTTACTTCATTTATGGACAGTTTAAAATTAAAAATCTTAAAGGAATGCTTAAATGTCATGTTAATCATTAATCACATAATTTGTATGGGTGCTAAGGGTCTTAAGGAGCAATTAGAAACACACTAAAAATGTAAAATTCTCAATTTAGCAATTTACTCTGGAGAATTGTATTCCTAGAATGGCTGCTTTAGGAAAGATGTTTTGGTTTCCTTGTGTTACATTGAGTATCCCCCAGAGGTACAAGTCAGCAATCAGTGTGGCAGAATACAGTATAGAAAAACCAGAAACAACTAAGAAACAGTTGCCTACTCAGTACTAATTACCATCACCACCATCATTAACAGCAATTATCAAGTACATGTACTTTACTTACCTACTCTTACTCCTATTTTATATTATCATCAAATCATTAATCACCACAACATAAACAATATCAAAAACAATGTACTGTATTATCATCAAATCATTAATCACCACAACATAAACAATATCAAAAACAATGTACTGTATCATCAAATCATTAATCACCACAACATAAACAATATCAAAAACAATGTACTGTATCATCATCAAATCATTAATCACCACAACATAAACAATATCAAAAACAATGTACTGTATCATCATCATCAAATCATTAATCACCACAACATAAACAATATCAAAAACAATGTACTGTATCATCATCAAATCATTAATCACCACAACATAAACAATATCAAAAACAATGTACTGTATCATCATCAAATCATTAATCACCACAACATAAACAATATCAAAAACAATGTACTGTATCATCATCAAATCATTAATCACCACAACATAAACAATCTCAAAAACAATGTACTGTATCATCATCAAATCATTAATCACCACAACATAAACAATATCAAAAACAATGTACTGTATCATCATCAAATCATTAATCACCACAACATAAACAATATCAAAAACAATGTACTGTATCATCATCAAATCATTAATCACCACAACATAAACAATATCAAAAACAATGTACTGTATCATCATCATCAAATCATTAATCACCACAACATAAACAATATCAAAAACAATGTACTGTATCATCATCATCAAATCATTAATCACCACAACATAAACAATATCAAAAACAATGTACTGTATCATCATCAAATCATTAATC
>JAECUM010076048.1:0-19794 GCA_016617855.1 Megalonaias nervosa | reverse complement strand
TTTTGCTATTTGTTAATGCTTGTCGCAAGTGGCAGACTGCCGATGTCTGGTGTTACCCGATGAACCGATTCATTACCTCCGAACTGAGTCTGGCTGAAACCGAACGACTTGAGAAGTGATTATGTTGCTGACCTTTGTTACAAGCTGCGCTTAAGTGAATCTAACTCAAGTCGACATTACCAAGACATTTAGTTTGATTCAACACAGAAAATAGATCGAAATCGTCTTCTACAACCACCAATACTACTACTTCATTGAGGGTTTTTTTTAATTTTTTTTTTTTTTTTGTTTTCATCTATTTGTTGTCTCATAATCGTTATCGGCAATAATAATAATAATAATAATAATAATAATAATAATAATAATAATTGTTGCTGCTTTATTATTGTTGTTGTAAGACGATTATTGCGAGAAGGAAATAGTACAAATTTAACAACTCACGACTATTAATTTAACATGAACCATAAACTGTTGATTAAAGCTGCTGATAGCAATTTGCTGTTTGCTGAAACATTGCACCCGGCCATTACTATTGGATAAACGGTGAGGAATCTACATCCGACAGTGGTGTGGAATTCTTCAGTGTTTGCTCTAGATGTGTTTGTTTAGCAACACGTTCCGCACGTGTAATTCCAGTTGCCAATTCGACCACACGGTTTGCTTTTCGAGACTCCACGACAACAGAGAGAAGATATTATAAATTTCAATAGCGTATGCATTTCAAACAAAAATATTTTAGTAATAGCCTAGTAATCAATAAATGTAGGCAAAGTTTACAATTTTAGGAAAAACAAAATAAATTGTCTTTCCTTTTTCACTAGGAACGCTTGAATGAAAGTGACTACACATTATTTGTCAAACGACACATGTATTTTAAAAGTGTTTGTATCACTATTATTGTCATTAAAAATGTACTTTATTGTTAAAGATTGGATGCTGTTCTTGTTCAATGATTCGGTATAGTCACATGCATTTAATTATTTCATACAATAGTTTTGGTGCATCATCATGTCAAGCAATATACACAGTTGGAACTTTGAAATTTCAGAGCAATTAGGATGTTTGTCATCAAAGATAAACTACTGGTCGTATGATAACAGAGGGATACGATCAGTATTTTCTCTGACGATCAGTTGAAATCTTGTCCTGTAACAGAAAAATCAGGAAGAGATTCTACTCAAGCCATAGATTTTCACTGGAGATAAAATGATGCATTGATGCAAACCGGTGTTATTTTACAGACTTGCAAATGAGTCTTAGCTCACATGGCTACATTGTCATAGTTTATTTACATACCTCTTTGCTCTTACAGTTCTGGTCATATGACAAAATATCCCAAATGGTTTGGATCTTTGCTTCCTGATCCATTATACAACACTTATCGATTTTCTTGGTCTAATGAGCAAGGTAACCGCTTGACTCAATAAATTAATACAATAAAGGCAATTTTATTTCAGTTTACTTTCTGATTCACAGTACAATAAAGATCGATTTGTTTGGTCTAATGAGCAAAGATAATCGCCTTATTTATTAATTGCCTAAAGTAGAACAATGCAATCAACGCAGTTTGAGTTCAGTGAAGCTTGACGATGATGCATGCATAATACACAGAATATTGTTATATCATTTAAATGACGAAAATCATGATAACAATTTCAAATAGGACGACGCTTATGAGAGAGAGAGAGAGAGAGAGAGAGAGAGAGAGAGAGAGAGAGAGTACTGCATAGCTATAGAAGATTTCCATGTAACAAAAAACAAACAAACAAAAACAAATTGAAAACGAAATGTACAAGCTTTAATTTGATGAGTTATCGTAAGTTACTGTTAAAATTAACAGTTGCCTTCAGTTTAATATTTCCATTTACAAAACCTTTTGATTTATGAATAGCTGGAGTTCTTAAAACTAAATTGTATGCATTTCTTACAGTAATATTTTAAAATCAATGCAGTTTAGCAAATCTTTGAATTGACAAAATATAATGAGGGCGTTGATGTTTCGCCGTAACATACATACATACATACATACATACAAAAAAAATTAAGAAACATCATCCTAACGTCAGAGCCTTTAAAACTGGGACAAAACGTCTAATTTGGAGTCTTTGAAACTGGCCGAAAAGACTAATTTAGCGTCATTCAAACTGGGGCAGAAACGTCTAGTTTGGCGTTGTTTATGGCTACACCTACCTAGAATAGGACCCGATGCCTGATTACGTTTAGTGACTGCGAACATATTTGTCATTCTTTGACATATTTCTTAACTTTATCTTATCAAAACCCTGTACACGCGATTTAGAAACAAGCACTACAGAAAGACCCATGAAACTACAGAAGTATATTTGTATTGATGTGCAAGACATGGGCATATCGTCTGACATAAAAGCAGTTTGTAAATTGTTTCATATCTTTCATATCTTTCTTAACGTTCAAGATCTAGACGACGTTTTGCTTACATAATTTAGCCAAACTCATTTGAAGTAGACAAATATTGTTGAAGATGCATGTTTGCATGCATATGTAGATGATTTCGTGAAAGTTTCATGCCACTATGTAAATTTGTCAAAGTTGCTACATTTTAGAATATCTGAGAACTAGTCTTGTTTAGTTTGAGCAAATTAGGTAAAGATGACTTCGTTAAAATTTCATGCCACGTTCAAAATTTATCAAAGTTGTCTATATTTTTAAATCTTTGAAACTTAGTTTGAAGCATAATTAAATATGTTTTACAACATAAATCCATTTTTCTTCCTTGTTTTTGTTTTTGTGTGTGTGAGCCAGATTCTGTATGATAGGGATCACTACCTTGGATGTAAACAAGGTATCAGTCGAGTCGTAAGCACAAAAAATGAACGTATTTATTTATGTTGTCTGGAAACAGGGATTAGGTATATAAAAAAAAAAAAAAACAACAAATAGCACAAACAAACATGAAGTAATTGGAGCATTTGTGTGAACGTGTGTATTTTTATAACTGAAACATTTGTGCGCATGTGCTTGTTTTTCAATTAAAAAAAAAGGTTTAAAGCTTGTCAAAGAACATGCTTTCGTCAATGTCATTAGTTCCGACTTTTGCTCTTGCGATTCGACAATCCATAATGGACAGATCCTTAAAGGTTCTACTTTAGGTAATTTCCTTGCATTCCAAGGTCCTCCAAACTATGTACTAAACTTATTCTGTCTAAAACGGGGTTGCAGTGTATTGAACAAGGAAACTTAGTTTTGATCATTAAATGCTTTACACAGACTATCAGTGTGACATCTCGCAAGACTCCACGAGATCTTCACAATGAAAGAATATCGTAAAGGTCTATGCAGCGTTTCCCTTCTCTTGTGTCTGTGATCATTTGAAACTAATATACAAAATAAAATGTTTATAGAGGACAAAATTAATTCGTACCTTTTATGTCTTCTGTAAACAGGTTTCACGTTAACTATTATTTCTTCCTTTGACATTGTTATCAACAAAAAAGATGGCAATATTTTTCATTTTATTCATTGTGCTTGCTTTTTCATTTCCTTCTGTCAGCTACCTTTGACCACAAAAGTGAAACGCAATTATATGAAAGGTATGTTACTTATATATGATATCACAAATGGCAAAAACATTTTCTTCAAAGAAAAATACTCTTCTGGTGCAAAATGATTATATCCTTCTCACAAACAATATCAAATTAAAGAACGACTAATTCAAAAGAATTACTTTTATGAAAATGCCGTATATTTTTTTCGTTTTTATAAGACAACTTAATGGTCGCCTTTAGGCAACTGACTGGATAAAACATGTAGATCTCATCCGAATTTATGGACTCCGGGTCTGGATGTTCATACTTCATATAAGGTTTGAAACATGACAAAATCAAATCTAGTTTAGAACTAGTATAATTCAGTTAGATCATACTATTCAAAATGTAATGTTCTGTAATATTTTTTTTTTTTTTTTTAACCTATTTAGACTCCTAAATTAGCCAGCAAACAGAGAGCTTTTGATTTGTTTAAAAATCAGCGAATAAGAATTTATCTTAATATTTCTTCCTGATTCTTTCAATGTTTTCAAGCATTCAGTTATATCTTCCTTGTATGAAATTGTGAATTAGGTCTTACAAACTTACATACCTCGTGGGTGTGAGACTTCAAAACCAGGGAATTCGGTTGGAATGTGGGATCTATTTTTATCTGAATTAAGTAATGAGCTTTACTATCTTATTTGATAACATGTTTTAATTTTTGAGAGGAGATAATTTTCTTTTTGACCTGGTTAGCATACACAGTGAGATGAATTAAGGCCAACTGTATTGACTATACTGACTTAAATGCACAATGACATTACATTAAAGTATTCTATTAAAAGAATTAGTCCAAGTGAACCTATTTCACGACAATCAGAATCAGATTGATGCTATAAGCCAATGTCTAGCCTTATTTTTAGGTTCCTAATCCTAGAGGCAAAGACTAGATAAATGGAGGTTCTTAATTCCAGAGGCAAAGACTAGATAAATGGAGTTCTTGATCTTAGAGGCAAAGACTAGACGAATGGAGGTTCTTTATCCTAGGGACAATGACTAAATAAATGGAGGTTCTTAATACTAGAGTAAAGACTAGATAAATGGAGCTCTGACAGTTGCAACAGAGATAAAGGCATACAAAATGGTAAAACGTAGCGAAAATACAAGCGATATAAGTATTGTTCACACAAAGTAAGATCTTCATGACATCTTATCACTTAGTATTGTTACAAGCCAGGGGTCTTTGCTTGACCGAGCGGTGTCAAACCCTGGCGCGATTCCCGCTAGAAGTCATAAGTTTACCCCAAATTTCCAAAGACTTCTATACAACTTCAGTTGTAAGTTAGAAAGCCCGACGTGTCCATTCTATACATAAATTTTACTCTAATCAATGCAAAACCACAGATTTCCCAACTTGCCAAATATCTATCAACCGCACGTTTGCATAGTTTCCGTTCATCAACTTTCCGTACCGTCAGCAGTTCACGCCGTAGAAACTCTACAAATATCCCCTACCACAGGGAACTGTTTTAACTACGCCACCTTAGGCCAGTCAATCCATAGTTCCAAGGCACATTACGCCAATACAACTACATCACATTTGCCACCATGGCGATATAAACGGTATCTGCCGAGTCCCTTCTTGTTTATTCCATTGTGTAATTTACCGGTTTCCTACCGTAAATACTGCCACTGCAGTCACAACACCAAGGTACACCACTAGATTTTATTAAGGACTACATTATTCAGGGACAGTCATGCGGTTTGAATCTGAGTTCGCTACTCATTGACCATGGCATCATGGAAACTCACTAACACTTTCTCTCCGTGACGTTTGCTCCTAATAATTGGCTAATTATTTCGGGCTACGGAATATTTCCATTGCACCGAATTCCAATAATCAAGCAAGTAAAATCACACAAATCTAAGAATTCCTTAAACGGGGCTCTATAACCAAATGCGCATCTCCAAAATTTATTACAGTATAAATTATGGACAGTGATATGATACACGCAAATGTGGAAATACGCTGAAATTTATAACAATTTAATTTGAAAACCAAAGAACACCAAAGAAGATGTAGTCACAAAATGACTAAATGAAACATAAATAAATAAGCTAATGAGAAACAGCGCAAACGATTAGTAGAGGAAAATAAGCAAGCAACAAAGCTAGCAAACAATAACAAAAGATTAAATGTGTTATAATTTAAGATTTAGTCAAAGTACTACACTCCAGAATTTGTATGTTTATATTGTAGATACGGTATATGAGTAGAATATACAAATATTTGGCAAAGGGACAATTCAATTGATTGATCAAGATATGTTATGGTTTCTGCATGATGGAGACTGCCTTCATAAAGCTGAAATTTTTCGTGCAAATTATCGTTATTTCTTCGTTTATATTTGGCTGCATTTTCCATTAGTGTTTGATAGATAGCGGGCGATATTGTATGACAAAAATGTTCTTAGAATTTCGAAAAAGCGATATTTATCGATAGTCTGCGTAGTACGTTCACGTGTTAAAACATATCACAATTTTTTTAATGCTATTATCGCTGTTGGTATGTCATTAGCAGTAAAGGGTAACAACATTTTAATCAGCTATGAAATCTGGCTATTATTCTATGTTATAATAGTTGTAATATCAGTAATTTCTTAAATAAGCGATTATTGATTGTTGCGTTTATACATCAGTAGTATACGTAATTAATGTATAGGGTCTAACCTAAGTCAATTCATTTGTTACCCACCCAACCTTCGCCCATAAATTAAAAAAAATGTTGATAAGAAAATTTAGAAACTAAGGAAACTTTTTTAAAATGTATTTAGTCGAGTCTCCTTTGTATAATAGAATTTTAAAAGCTTCTGTGTGATAAAAAGAAGCCATAAAATGAAACACACAGCATAAACAGTAACTGTTTAAAAGAACAGAATATACAGATTTTAGAATTTAACAAATAAACACTCATGTTCGCTCTCGTCGATTCGTTCCTTCATCTGTGACTCGTTGGCTGGTATGGACTTGGTTGTTGCCTGGAGAGTGTCAATTGATCAGATTTTCGGAGGGGTAGGTATCGGTCGCCGTGCCTTAAGCCCGAATTACTTTCGGGTCGACTTAGGGGCTCCAGTGGGGATTATAATAGGGTGTTAATTGAAGTTATCATTGCGACTTCTCAGCTGATTTGACATAAGACCTCAACAAGCCCCACGAATTCTCGGTAACAAAGCAACGAATTCTGGGATGGTAAGGTGCACATAATCCTCATAGACGACTGACACAGGTAATTGAAAGACTAAGTGAGAACAGAGAGGGTTTTGTAAAAATGTGAAAAAAAAGTTGAGGTAAAATGTATAATAAACACTAGCAATCATAAACAGTTGCGTACAAAGTAGACTAAATTAAACTAAATATATGCATACGTATATTGCTAACACGAACTCATTAATTCCTTTAGACCATAGAACTATTTCATTCATGAATTTAGCTTGTTCTAATGTTGAATTTATTTGAGACAATTCATAAAATGAAATTTCCGATAACATTTTAAATCTAGCTTTACTTTCGGTAAATTCAGTTTATGTTTATGTTCAGTAACTGTGGAGAGAATTCGAAATTTCTATACCAACATCAAGTAGTAATGGAATAAAGAAATAAAATATTTACCAGCAGAAAGCTAGAAGACTCGTCCGATAGGGGTTTATAATATTACAGAAGAAAATAAACTAGAAGTTGCGTTAATTTTTTCCAAGATATCGAACAATACTTGAAGATGACAATAAAAACAAAACTTAGAGACTTTAGTTTTATAAAAGTCATGTAAATTTATCGATTCCAATCATAATGAGAATAGAATACAGACATTTGTAGGATTTGTTATTAAGAAAAACGTTTAAAAATCATAAAAGAAATGAAGTTCAAAATGCGCTTGATAGACTATTGGCAAAGTAAAATGATAAGGGAATTAGTTATGGTAATGATCGGTCATTTGGTAGGATATACTATTTAATATTAGGCAGTAGCGTACTAAGGGGGGGGGGGCAGACGGAGTGGTTGTCCCGGGCGCCAGACGTTTAAGGGCGCCAAAACCATGGGTACAAGAGGTCTTGAGGCACAAAAAAAAACCCCTTTGGGCCATCATCGTGGCCCACAGCGTAAATTAACCTTAGTACGCCATTGACACTAGGGATAAATAAAAAGAGGATGTTTTCTTTTCCTACGCTAATCCCAGATATATTTCATCGTGTGGTACCAAAAACATTATAGTTTAACGAATGGCAAAGCCACGAGTTAATATGTATAGTTTCTGGCATTGAAGTAGGAGAAGAAAATTTTCTTTTCATTTTATACCATACCTGCTCATGAATACAAGTTTAGAACATTAAACTCATTCCTCGGCACTGTGACGCTCACCTCCACGCCTTTTCGTACATTCGCCTCACTTTCATAGCCTGATCATATAAATAAATGAAACTAAAGAAAGCTGTAGGATCGTGTTGACATAATCCGTCGCAGTAAATTTTTATCATTTTGTAAACTATTTGACCCTATCTGACAACAGTTCAAATCCGATTCAGCAGTGCATCACGTGGGTTTGTTGTCGTCAAGGAAGTAAGAGGAAATGGCTTCAGAGAGACGCGAAAGGCGTCTGGTCAAATTTCTTTGGTGACCTACTGTTTTGAATTTAATGAAATAGATCAAGGGCGTTGAATGTACGGGCCGAAAATATTGTTTGTGCTTTAATCTTAGTTTTTCCCAAACGTTTGATTTGATAGTTGCAGCGTGTTATCTGGACTACAAATTAATGGAAGATTGATAATACTGTGTGATGGTTCTGTGTTATCCTCATTAACGTATTCCAACCTGAGTTCTGTTTCGATAATATAGTCCAGCTCTGAGATTTTATTTGCCAGCGATTTTAAAATTGTATTTTCCCTGAATCCGCTGTACGTCTGCCCCCACCCCTCCCCGCCCCATCATAACGCGATATGTTGACATTGGCGACAGACTGGTTTATGATTATTTAATTTAATCATAAACAGAAATAAATGAAGTAAACAATTCAGATTAAAGGGATCCAGATTGATAAAGTTATCAGCCTGGATATTGGGTTTATGAAACTGGATATGCTAATTAAAACTGCTTGAGCTTCATTTCTACCATATGACAACTTCACGCTTATTCGGGTCTGAAAATGATTATAAATGATAATATAGTTACCAAAATGGATGGGAGACAAAACAGTCTGTATTAGTGTTCAAATTAGAGACAATAAATCTTCCTTCTACATCGTAGAATCTACTATAAACGCATCATGAGTCAAATAGACACCATCAAAATATAACATTGACAGGTATAAATATTGGTTTCATAGACGTTCCCTCAAAATTTGACGACAATTGTGAATTTGAAAAAGAATTGAACGTTTCTGTGAATGTATACCATATTGAAGACAGTAATAAAACCAGCAACATTGACATAAACAGTAAGAGGCGGTCACATGGACACGTTAAATGTATTTGTAGGAGACATATCAGTATTATCGAACAAAGGATTTATTAGAAACTCTAGTAATAAGGTACTTTAAGCCATTTGCATAAATATAAAATATTATGTAATCAACTAACTTACATTTCTGTATGTTCTAAACCGTGGTTTCAAAAGCATTAAGAAATCAATGGGCTTTTGTAAAAAACCCATTCAAGGTAAATCATGGAGAATACAAATACACGAACATACACCATAAGGATTTTATCTTCACATTAAATCCATGTACGTATATTAGGAGTCGATAGTATACAGAAGAACAGGCTGCATTAAAAACGTTCCACCAATATATGTGTAATGTGGCGAATTTTGAAGACTTATCGAAACTTAAGGTTGAATAAATTGTGCTTTGAAGTTATCATAGTCAAGCCAGATAGGTCTTGAGAAAGTCCACTGATATTTCACTTATTTTATCTCTGAAACATAAAAGGGTCTACGTTTAAGTTTCAGTAGAACTGACCGAGTCATCGTAACGGTATAGTGACACAGAGTACATAGAATTACCGACCGTATCGGATGGAAGAGGACTTTATGTCAAATAATTGATCTGCAAAGGGAAGCTAATTGCAGCATATTTTAGGCTGGTGAAATCTGATGAAAGACATGATTATTTGGGGAGAATTTTAGGAACAGTTACTTCCGATTGATCAGTAAAAATTAAGGCATTCACTTTGGGAGACTGGGGATTTTAGGGTACCAACTTGCTCAGAATTCTTTAGTTCGACTCTTGCCTTGTGAGAAGACAAAAGTTCCGACTCCTTGGGAAACTTGAGAATAGTGTTTTCCCTAGTAGAAAGGCCAGATAGCTATCTTAAAAAGGAAGACAGGCTATAGTGCTAGGACGCACGGTTTGTGTGGAAAGAAACAGCATTAAGGTACGCAATTTTAGTTTTCATATAATATTCTATTTTTCATTTGTTTGTTTTATGCAGATGTGTTGATATTCTTATGATTCACGCATGTATCGTGTATTCATTTCGTAGGACTCTGTTGATATGTTAGAGTGTTATGCAATTTAATTCTTTAATTTTACAGTTAGCTCATGGATATAATTGACGGATTGCATGTAATTAAATATTCAATGTGTCATATTTCTTATGATATATGAATTGATTTCCTGTGTAGGATGATAGTGTTATCGTGAGTTAATGACAATTGTATATTTATATATGATTTCGCAATGCTTAAATGATCTTGCAGGTTATTGGTTACTGTAGCTAGATTTAGTGAATATTATGCCATAAGTAATTGAGCATTTATCTTATTGAACAGAATTGACTAGTCAAATGTAAATAAGACGTGTAGTAATGTATGCTGGTATATACGGCCGCATTTGTCTGTAGAGAGCACGTGGTAATTTCTAATCAATTGCCGTGCGGCGAGGGCAATGAACTTCGAGCTAAGGTCATTTGTACTAAATATAGCGGTGTACCTTACCGAAATACAGAAATCTGTAAGGACAGTTATTTGTTAAGATCACATTATGTCAGAATTTATGCAGTGTGAATCGCTAATCTGAATACGAACAAAGAGAGTTTATATATATATATATATATATATATATATATATATATATATATATATATATATATATATATATATATATATATATATATATATATATATATATATATATATATACAGATAAGTGGTAAAACTTGTCTAGCTTGAGGCATACTCTATATTTAAGGAAACAGTTTTATACTCTACCGAGAAGGAAGGAAGGAAGGAAAGGAAAAGGAAAACCCGATGAGTCAGAGGGAAATCCGCATCTAAGAGAGGTCGGAAGAATCAGGGGTCAGAAAGGGGACCAAAGCGCACGCATTAGACGTGGAAAACAAGACAAGAGGAGAGAGACGTCAGGTGATGCTGTCAAGCGTGGAATTGTACTCTCTAATTCACTACTCGTAACATGATGTAAATTGAACACTGCGACTAAATTCTATCAATGTAAATCTGTTGGATTGAAAAGTGAAATTTTGGTTATGTATTAATTGATTACATTTATTTTAGTAAATCTGTTGGATTGAAAAGTAAATTTTGGTTATGTATTAATTGATTAAATTTATTTTTATTTATTGGTAAAGGGGGGCTCGTAGTTGTTTATTTCTTTCAATAGCCTTGCTCAGCTATCTGTTAACGTTCCATCTATCCGTCCACACTGGGCAATAACACCGTGGGAGGTCATTCCCTAGTTAACGAACGCCAAATCAATTAAGGAGGCTTTAATGTTTTAAAGCCGCCCCCCCCCCCCGTTAAATTATGCCATATCGCAAAAGAGAAAATAAAGTAAGGTATAATTGACGTTTAATTGGTAATTACAGGGGTCCTCAACGTAATTACAGGGGCCCTCGAAATAATTACAAGAGTCTTCAACATAATGAGTGTAATTTCAATTATAGACATCCAGAAGAATATAACACCCTTTATTCACAATTTATGATTTTGATTCTCTACTGTTTATCAAAACCTTGGTGATAAATGACCGTGATCAAGAAGCAACAGCAAAATAGAAACTGATAAATAAATTTGGTTTATCAAAGGTTTCATATTAGATGGAAATTGGAAAGTTGTTGTGAACAGGAAAGTAATATTGTTACCATTTTTCCGGTTCATGGGACAATCGTTAGACCAACTTGCACAGAATCTAAAAACTGATTGAAACAATGAAATTTTGAAGAAGATAACACAATATTTTTTAAGTATTTGAGAGAAAATGTTTACCCGAACAAGCACGAGGATGATTTAAAAGGGTTAAATGATATTAGATTTGTACCAATCGAGACATTTTATTCCCATCTCCAAGAATCAAAGACAACATGTGATGATTACCAGTGTGTATCATAAAACATTTAAAATTGAAATATCTTGGTGATATGCATGAATATTTCGTCAAGAAATACACTTTATAGTTGTGTGACATTCTTGAAGAGTTTGTAACTGTTTTGATGAATAAAAAACTAGACCCATTAGTACAGTTCACTGGGATTATCCCATGATACGAGTATGAATATAGTTCAGAGGAATTAGAATTACGTACACACTATGGTATATTCTTGATGATGTGGAACTAGATGTCATACTGCATAGATACGCTAAAGCAAGTCGTAAGTACTAGGTCGATGATGAAGTCAAAATGAGAGATGGAGAATGCCATAGGTCAAGGTCAAGCTCATTCATTGTGTACCTGGATCCTAATAAGCATTATAAATAGAATGAGCCAGTTCATGCCTATCCAGAACATTATATGGGCATGCAAGCAACTAATCAAAGTCATACAAGACAAATCGGAAGCCTTGGTGAAAGTTTTTGTGGTATTTGCGAAATATATTTAGAGGTACAAACACATCTACACAACTATTTCGAAACCACCCATTAGCACCTGAACAATTACTTTATCAAGAATGTAATTTATCACCACAGCAGAAGAGATTAATGGAGAAAGAAAAGGATACAAAACTATTATTAGCTAAGTTATTAGGCTTGTTGAAAAAAACCAAACATATGTTATCCGCTATCGTAATTTATAGTTGTACTTCCAGTTAGTTTTGAAACTACGAAAGATACACATAATATCAAGAACCATGGTTAAAATCCTAATTGAGTTGAATACCACTCTGAGACAAGCAAACTTAACAACAAAATGACCTTGAAAAGGATTTCGTAATGCTCATAGATAATTCTGTGATCGGTAAACAAATATGGAAATGTACGTCAGAGGACTGGCATGAAAAAATGTGATGATAACAAGACATTTTACAGATGCCTAAAAGAATTACTATTTGCTGACGGAGCAATCATAGATAACGCCTTGGTTTCAGCGAGTGTAAAGAACATGAACATCAAACTATCCATTTAAGGAGAATTTGCGGTATTAAAGTTAAATAATTGGTTAATTTTACTGAGAAGCTAAAATACCAACATGGTCATAAAATGAGATTGTCAACGACATATACAAATTCGTTATGTATTCATGTAGAGACTAATAAGTTTTACAATTACATAGAAAATTATATCCAATTCAATAACTTAATTTATTGCAAGAAAGATATTAAATTCGGTATTCCACAAATGAATAGGAACATGCCAGGAGGATTCAGATATAAATTTTGTGGTGTGCCTATATAAGAATATTTCGGTATACGAAAAGAAAACTATATATAAAGCAGTACAGAATGGGTGATAAAGAAGATTCTTAAATTATACACGTGCAAGGATTTTCTTTGTAACCAAACCGTAGACCTTCAAGAAATGTATTTAACTAGACAATACCATCATGAGTTAAATAACTTTACGGTAAGTAATGGTGCTTGAAGTAATTACGATTACAAACGTTATTCGGTTGATAACAATGACACACTTACATGCTGGTACTGTACGACTTTGTAAATAAATTGCCATTCCATCCTCGTTTAAAGGTTTATTCTTTTATTTTGTTTCAAGTTTTCAACTTTATCTTCGTTCACACATATTGGTAAAACTTCTTATCTTTAGAGTAAAATGTTACTAAAAGCATAACGTTCGCACGCAGTTGTTTTAATGATGGAATTTAACTTTAGCGCCCAACCCAGATATATGGTAATGCCTATCACCGAATGCGAATATGGTTACGATGTTTGCCTTCTTCTTTGTATCCTTAAAGTTGGAGCAAACGTGTATCAGAAATACATTGTTAGCACACTGTGTAATTCTAACTTTTCCTCTAATTTGCCATCAGCATCTATCATCAGTACCGTGTCGCTTTGACAGAGTCTTGTCATATTACGAGTCTTGTTCTACTGGAATGTTGGTCAGATGATGATAACGTAGTCAAAGAAGTGTCTGTTCGGTTCCAATAAAATCTAGTGCAGACTTTTCTTTCCACAGTTTGTAACGCCATACACAACCACGTGAAGATGTTCTTTCAAATACATAATTTTTTGTGTTAACTCTATTCAAATGTTTGATAAATATGTGGGTATTGAACATTGTGTTGCTTTCTCTCTCTCTCTGTCATAAAATATAATCATAATTTATCTTCTTGTTAACTTTGACATATTGTAGAAATTCCTCCAATTTTAATATTTTGTGGATATGATGGCTCTTTGTGTTCGAAGGTTTTATAGATATCACAATCAAGCATGGAAGGTATCTTTCCAATATGAAAAAGAAACGACATTTCTTTTCATCACCGTAACTAATTTGAAAAACAATTAGCAAAAATTTAAAAACCTCCACAACCAAGGAACGTTCCTTATTTTGATTTCATTGCCATTTAACTTGATCAATATCTCGAGCACTGATTTGTAGCCCTTTATATCCTAATTATGTTTTGTAGATCTATATTATGTGCTTAACTATTATCCATAATTGTAGGTTGTACCTTATGCTAAATTCCGTTTGTAAACAACATGTTTAGATAGCTAACTTTTGTCCATGTTTGTAAGTTATAAAAATAAGTTGTTTACTGATGTTTGAGTTCAAGATCTAGTCTTATTTACAAAACATAGAACGCTCTGTAAGAGAATTTGTGACCCACATCCTGGTAATTTTATTGAGTCTCAGATTTTTATATAAGGTTGTAGTAAACAAAATATTTCATGCCAATTTTACCATCAGTCTGTGGAATCACTTTAAGTTGTGTTCAGATATAATTAAGTGGAATTATTTATCTCAATTATTCATTGTGTTACATCAAGACTATCGGTGCATCAACACATTCAAGACTATTGGGTTTCATTCGGAATATTCTATAATCTAAAACTTGTGATAGAACATTTAGTATTATTTGGGATTTAATCTACAATATTGTAAGTTCCTCGTAAATTTTCACTTTGTAACTTGGAGAATTAAATTATTTGTTGATTTTACTAAACTTATTGTGTTGGTTTTGCTTCTCTCTGTTGCATAGTTTTAAGACCATAGAGCTGTGACAGTCATCTCTTAGCGTTTTAGAAATGTATTGGACGTTCACATCTGTTTCTGTTATATTATCCCTATTCTTTGCATCATTAGTAGCCTTAATTATTATCTCAGAACATTGTTTGGATAGCATACGTTTCATTACATTTCTCAGATGTTTCAATTTAACTGTGACTTCTGACGTTTTTGAAATGTCTTTTAACTATTGTCTTCCGATATGTTTTGTAATTATTTCAATGCCTTATCCAACACACGTTTATTATTATTATTCTTATTATCATTATCATTATTATTATTATTATTATTATTATTATTATTATTATTATTATCACTCTCCTGCTCACCTCTATAAGCGATATTACATGTTTCACAATGTAAACAAATAACACCAACTGAAATTTCAAGATGTAAGTCGTCGTTTTATTTGAATGTGAATTTTAAAAAAGTATAGAATGTGCCCGGTTGTGTTGAATATAGTATCAGAAACAAAATAAGTATAAATATTTGTGCATAGATGTTATTTGTTTATGTTTATCTGCAGATTGATATCTTGTTGAACGTGAATCTAATGTATCACTTGTACCAAATAAAGCCAGATACCAGGATGACCATTGCAGAAATTGTTAATATTTAAATTACTAAGTTCAGTTATATTTGTTGTTTCTGTAAACTGTTGCTTAATTTATGCCACCGAGAATATAACTTTGGAGAATCCTTCCACAAATCTGATTTTTTTTTCTATTGCTGGATTCAAGAATTTTTCGGATAAGTTTATCTGTGTTTCTTATACAGTAACAAAACTTCGTTTATACTCGTTCTTGGTGAATCAACTATGATATTTGTCCACGCAGTATAAGCAGCCACATAACAATTCTCTTTAGTGATAGAAAAAGTCCATTCTTGTACAAGAATTTAATCGATTATGAATCTGAAACAGTTTTATCACACTGGAGACAAATATTTTCCAGCTCGTGGTTTTAGTTAACACCTATATCTTCCGAATCCTTTTAATGCAGTTGTAAATCTCAAATCATGCCGACAAACAGATACAACGGACCAATGGTCAATCAGTATCTGGAAGTCAAGTGGTATTCTAAATTTCTTTCCGTAACTACGAATTAAGCTCTTTGTGTACCAGTGTTTTCATCACTAGCAGTTTCTGATATCAATTTTCTCCATATTTTAAATGATACCTTGCTCTGTTTAGATTGATTCTACATACGCTGATCCTACAAACGCTGGTATGACGAGCAAATCTTGTTCATCCTAAAACTACACTAGCCATTTAACTTTTTTTTAAAAAAAACATCGCTTTCATAAGAAATAGTTATGTCTTTAACAAGCATAATCCAAAGTTGTTTACCACTGAATGTTAGTATATTCTTTCAGCTGTGTATTAAACAATATGAAACAATATCAAAGTGTAATCATGTCATTGGGCCCCAACTTTTTAAGTGGTATCTCATGTAAAAATTTTCGTGTTTAATACTAAGATGAGTTCCGGTAATACAACGATGCTTTAGATGAAGATATTTCATACTCTGTGTTGTTTTGTGAGGAGATATGCATTTTCCGTACGCTGCCATTCTTGCTGTGTAGCAGCTACTAAACTATTAATTCTTTAACGAAACTTGTAACTAACATAAATGCTAGCACACATTTACAGTGGGAATAAGCACGCACTCTCATACTACCTGCACATCAGAAGGATGGTAAAAAATCCCATTAATATTATTCTGTGTAGGTTTCTCTAAATCACCAAGATTAAAATTAGGTTGTGTAGGTTTCCCTAAATCACCAAGATTAAGATTAGGTTGTGTAGGTTTCCTTAAATCGCCAAGATTAAGATTAGGTTGTGTAGGTTTCTCTAAATCACCAAAGTTAAGACGCATAGGTCTCTCTAAAGCGTACCATAATATGAAACATTATCCAAAACATTTGCAATTAATAAGTAACAATAAATAAACTCCCTCTGTCTTTCATTCAGGTAGTCGAGTAACTGTGCGTTATTCTCATTGAATTCTGCAGCTATCAAGCGATAAGTTGATTGTTTACCTGTAAATACCTGTATATTTCAATATTGTTCCTAATGTCAAATATCTTGTCCACTTTGATTTCAGAATATTGGGCTGAAAAAAAATATTGTGAATAAGCCTGATTTCTTGATTCGAATTGCATTTTACCGCAAATCATCTTTTTATTAGCAACTTATATTCAACATAGGTTGATATAGCTTACTGAAATCCATCATTGGTAATGATATCTGGGGTACACTTTCGTACTTGAACATTTCTTAAAACATAGATATTTTTAGTTTATCTTTATTGTTACAGTAGAACTACTTATGAAGTCACTTAGAGGTAAGTAGTCTATTATGGTTTTGGATATGGACTGTGTATGCGTAGTGTAAATACGATCAATTACAGTAAATATTGAATTGGACTATCAACAACTACCACTTCTCCAATTCAGTGTACTCTGGCTTTTCTTTCCATACGGTAACTCTTCGTTACTGTGTTTATTCGGTGTACTCTTTCTTCTCTCTCCAAACTATCTTCGCTACTGTTTTTGTCGGCGTACTCTGTCCTCTCTCCAAACTGAAACTCTTCGTTAATGTGTTTTTTTTTTTATTTATTTATTTTTTTTTTTTCAGTGTACTCTGTCTATTTTCTCCGAACGGTAACTCTTTGTGATTAAAGAATCAACAACAGAATTGTCTAAAAATGTTTCACATAGACCAAAAATGTCGATAATACAAGACGTAGAAATTATTGAATGAAGTTCAACGATGTTTGGAAAAATATATCTAATATTTAGATTTACAATATGTATGCCCCTATCTTGTACCTAAACACCAGAGGGAGAATTGTTAGATGTAACTTTATCAGCAACAAACTTTCAATTCATTGAGATCAGGAGGAGAAAGTAAGACATTTTAAGAGTTTGTAATTTATGGTGTGTGTAATCTTGATTGTATTGTTAAAGAGAAGACAATGTTTAACGAGTTCACCAATAACTTACACAAAAGAAAAACCAAGTACGTCACAAAGAGTAATAATAATAATAATAATAATAATAATAATAATAATAATAATTGGGGGTGATTAATTTAGATTCAAAATGACGTTTAATAACTAAATTAAATGGTTAATTAGTTATTAAATGCAGTGATTAGGAGAAAAAAACGGAATTAAGACTTTTAATTCAAAATTAAGTAACACCATAACGAAATCCCCTTTACGAACTGATCATTGTTTGTTAAAGCTTTGGAAGCTGTCGCAATGCAAGACCTAAAAAAAAAATTGCTTACACAATTTGGCACGCACATTATTCTGTAATGAAGATAAAGTTGCTTTGTGCTGATTTGAAAATATTGTTGTAGTCTACATCTTACTAAAAGAAACATTTAGTTTAGTGATTTATCGATAATTACACATACTGGATCTTACCTGTCTGCAACAAATCCATCAACTGTAACGTGCCTGTAGATTACAAGTTAGGCGTCAGATAACGTGTGTCATAGAGGGAACTTCCATATTGTGTATATTTTGTTTTCGCAAAAAGATTTGTAGTTTGACCTTAAATTGTAACTTAGTCTTAATCAGACTGTTTACTTTTGATTTACCTTATGTCCTTACATGGTCTTTCCGCTCATATCACTTCAACCGTAAATGTATTGTTTGATATTGCATTTATTTATATTATTTTATGTTCCTTGTTCAAATGATTTCTTTTTACAGCATGTGATTTTATGATACTTCCAGTCATGTTTAAGTTATACAGCTTTGATTATCATCCTGTCATTTTATTTTCAACGTCATTTAACCGCAATGTTGAAACATTCTTTTATTATTATAGAATTTAATTTTCCAATCTAAATTCCTCACTTCAGTTCTAAGTTTAAATCATTTTATTTACTACTACGTCATTGCATTCGTGTAATTTTGGCGGTAATCGCGACCGATTTCTATTTGTTGATGTTGCTTTTAGTCGTCATTTGCCTTTTCTTTTGTGTAAGCTGTTGGTGGTCTAGCTAAATATTGTCTTTTCGTGAAATGCACGGTAAAGATTAAATGCGCCACAAAGTCCAAATTCTTTAAATGCTCTTGATGCGTTGTATTATATGGTCAAAACTACAAGATAATTGTATGAGAAAGCAAAAATGTCACCTACGCAATTGCAGTCCGACCAACACTGGCATGCAATGAGTCATTGTGTAACACGATAACAGCAGCACGTAGAAATAGATACACAACATGCAGTTATTGCATTGCAATGCTGCTCGCTGTTGATATTTTTCTAATACAAATACAGGGGTCTACCTAATCTTTGCCCCCCGTGTGAGTCACATGCGAGACCCACACGGTGACAGCCAAACAGCAAAATACCTTGCAGTGGAAATACATTTCATACATTGAACAAGTCTGCATAACCATCTACTTATTGTTGCAGGATGAAAACGGGTTGGAGTAGATTTAATGGCGAACCTCAACACAAGTACGTGAACGAGATGTTCATGTATAAATAAATACAGATTAATGAACGAATCTCTACACTAACTCACAAACTTACACCTCTCTTTATCTAAACCTAGCAACTGAAAACACTACCCTACTCATGCGTACAAGCCTCAGCAATTGATATAACAAATGGCATCGTTTCTCACTCGATACGATCAAAACATGGCTTTTCAATAAATAATAACAAATGATATAGTTTATCAACGGACATGATCGAAACATGGATTTTATCAAAATATGTGACTGATATATAGATTCATCCACTGATATGATTATTGCATGGATTTGATTAGAAGATGAGATTGATATATGGATTT
>JAECUM010076046.1:0-11119 GCA_016617855.1 Megalonaias nervosa | reverse complement strand
ATATATATATATATATATATATATATATATATATATATATGCGTAACAGTATATGTGCCATTAGTTTTTGGCTTATTATTGATGTTTAAATGTCACTCTCTTTTAAGCGTATTACTCCGTCTTGTTGAATTCACCGCGTTCATTTCTGCCATAGCATCTTTTATACCAACCCTCTATTGTACCGATAAGACGGTACTAATATAAAAACAATGCAGCGCATGTTTCTCTAGTTATTTAACATTGGAAGTTCCTGGCGTATAATAATACTTAAACAAAAAATATTTTTCTCGCGAGACAAACATCGTAGTGGTTATCATTAGTTACTGGTGCAGGATAGTGCCTACTACCAATCATATTGTCTATGGATACGAGATCGCTGCAATAAAAACCGATCCGAAAACTAGCCTCAGATATGTTAGTAATGTCTTACATTTGTAATGTTGGAAAGGAACGAGACGAAAAGGTAATCAGCCCACATAACAAAGGGGTCCGGTGCAGAAATTACATTGTTGACATTGTCTAAGAGCTGTGAGATTGTATTGGACTATTGTCGAGAGGGGTCCTTGGATTTTCACAAGTACATCCACGCGAGTGCTCAGATACTGTGTAATACAAATTGATATTTTAAGGGTCATGAAAAGAAAATTACCGGCGCATTATCCGACATGCATGTAACGGTGTTTACTTGCCACCTTTTAAATCTTACTAACGAAATAGTCGAGCAATTGACTTAACAGCGTTTAATTGCAGACACTTAAATTTTAATGCACAAATTAGACTCGAGATTTGACCATACAGTATAAAGAATGGATTGGTTTATAACATGACATGTATATAACAGAATCATTTGACAAAGTAGGTTGCACAGAAATATTTTCTTTCTGAAAAATATTCTTTCAGTCATAATTAATTTGTTGATATCTTGCCAACGATTCTGCCTGTAAAGTTTCTTTCATTCTCTAATACCGCAAACTGAATCAAAGATTGATTTCCAGTCTGTACGTTTACAGAGGGAGCTGTCGTTCACTATATGAACATGTCACGATGGATGGCACTTCCTGTGCAAAAGGGCGAGAATTGTTGATATTTAGAAATGACGCTTGAAACTTGGCCTCACTGCAATTGTCTCGGTTATCATAATCGCCTATCCTAAACAATTAATGCTATGAAAGAAAGATACCATTAGCTTTATTTTGGAACTTACCAGAGATTAGAACAATATTATGTAAATAACCGTTAGAACTGTGATCAATAATGCCTGGTAAATGATATTGACTTGCTTTTTTTGTTTTGAACATTGAACATAAATACATTTACATCTTTCTGGGAATGTGATTGTTATAACAGTGCACACAATTTGTATTGAAACATGTTTATTGTTGAAACTGCATGTAGGTACTGCCGTTTTTCTTTCTTACAGTAAAAACACTGGAACACCTTCAATCTCCACTTTCATAAACTCTTTTACAACTTGTACGTATGATTTAATTTACTTAACTACAATAAGTAATAGTTACGTGAAAAATACTCTTTAAGTCATAATTAATCTGTTGATATCTTGCCAACGATTCTGCCTGTAAAGTCTCTTTCATTCTCTAATACTGCAAATTGAACCAAAGATTGATTTCCAGTCTATAAGTTTACAGAGGGAGCTGTCTTTCACTATATAAACATGTCACGATGGATAGTACTTCCTGTGCAAAAGGGCGAGAATTGTTGGTATTTAGAAATGACGCTTGAAACTTGGCCTATGCTTCAGAATGTTTTGTTTCATTATTTCATATCATGAACAACTGTGTAAAAGCAAAGAAAACGACGTTGTTACTTCTGAACTGCAAGTCCGTAGCATTTCTCACTATAATAAAAAGAAAGCAAGAATTTGAATCACTAATGTGACTAATACATAATTTGTGTCGGTTCTAATACGCAACAGAATCTCACTAATATGATTTGCAATAGACTGTTTCAAACGTATCCAAAGACCTGCATAATTTTGTAAAGCTTTATACATTTGATTCTATGAAGAAAACTCAAAGATAGTCTAAGCACGAATAAAGAAGTCCATAAAACACAAAACAGCTATCACCTTGTATTATTTGTTTATTTATTTGTTTAATTTCATAATTTTCATGCTTATTCTTGAAATATGTAACCGGCATGCGGGTGTAATTCAGGTTGCTTTGCTGTTTGGGTTTAACACTGTTTTAACCACTTGATAGAGAAGTATAACTGGTAAAGATCCGGGAAAAACCAACAACCCGAGAAGCAACTAGCAAGCTTTTTCACATGCCCAAATTGGCCGAGCCTGAAATTCAAACCACATGGCCAGATGCGAGATGTCAGTGATCGGTAAAACAAGTTACTTTGACCAATCAACCACCAGTTGTCGACAATGTTCTTTAAAAACTTTTTGAAAGGACGCAAGAGGTTAAATATTCCATTAAATACAACTGATTCAAATAATTTCCAAAGAGATTACGCAAGATATGGAAAAATAATGTTGTTTGGCCTCCTTTGTAAATTTAGTTTCGTAGTGAAAATTGTACAAATGAGGACAAAATGCAATCAATTCCATACGAGTTTTGTGTGTTGGCACGCGATAGCGATAGTGAGATAATGGGTATACAGTGTGCATTGGTGCCTTCCTTGCATCACTTCCACGTATTTAATAAGTTTTAAATTCGCCATTAATTGCATAATTTTCCTCTTGTGAGCATTGGGAAGCTAAATAGGTCCAGCTTGGACAGTGTTTGCAAAGCTATTTGATTGCTTGATATCCGGCTCAATCAATCCACTGTTTTGACAACTTGGTAATTATGAATTGTTTGCATACTTTAATTCACAACCCATGTCACTGATTCTAACCAGAGATTAATTGGACGTCAGGGGCAAAATCTATCAACCAGCACTTAATTCGTGCCACTAAAACATGACAAGCGACATTTGTTCTTCACAATTGCAAAGTATAAAGTTTTCTAAAGGACACACGGTACTAATGGTATGGGAACCAGCCTGGAAATGGGTGAACATAAAATAGAGTAAATATGGGTTTGGCTGGCCAGGATTGGTTAATAATGTAAGTTATGTTTAAAGAAAAAGAATGTTTTGAGAGCTTATCCTAGTCGTAACTGCAAAAACTAGAGACATTGTTGTATTGATGGAATTGCAATCCTATAACAGTCTTGAGTTTGGAACACTAATTGCTAAAATAGGCACCTGACTCTTTTTTGAGGAATCGAAAGCACAAGTTTCAAACACATGCAAGTGCAGAAACTGCCGCGGCTCATATCCTTTCCTCTACACAGAAATTGACATCCAGGCTTCATCTATGCTGATAAATATAGGTTTGATCATGATTACCCAGACATTTTTCGTTATTGAATTTTTAATATCATGGTGTTTGCATAGGTTCACTATGGGAACTGAATTAGTACCGTGAGTCCTAAACCGCGATATTTCTTATTAAGAAGTTTGAAGATATTGCTAACGTGTTTCTCTTCCTGGTGCTTTATTAGCAGCAGAGAGAAAATGCATTCATTACAATTAGCAGAAATTTAAAAACGTGATCCGAAGTTAGTCCTTGTAATTTGTATTTGTTAATATTTGGAAAGCCACATACCTTTAAATACGAGGTTTGCAAATTCTATACGAGGTCGCCGCAGCACGTTTGAATTCATTTCGTTATACGAAGTACAATTTAATTATTAGTGGTATAGAACAGTTTAAATATTATAAGTTTTACATAAAATTTAAGAGTGATGCTCCAGCCTGATTGTTTTTACTAAACGATGGAATGTTTATAATTTTAAAGCTCAATAAGGACAGAGCTTCTTATTGGGTGCACGAGGTTAAGTACCTAACACACTCGATGCGGAATGCGTGAACATGAGACCAAACATAAAAGTTGTCTTCTTCTTAGAACAATATATTCTCCGAGAACACTGACCAAGATCTAACTCTGTCGTCCAGCAGGTTGATTGATTTCTGATTACGGGTTTAATGCTTGGCAGCACAATGGACACATTTAGTCGGCCAAATGGCAGTTCTCATTAAATTCGTGAACAAGTAGATACTGGTCAGTTATGCTGGCTGTGACATAACTTAGAAATGCCAATGCGATTTTTTGTGCGAAAAGGGTCATAGGAAGATGATAGTTTCTACTCAGATCCACGGACAGGTGGTGAAGTATTACCATGGTTTGCTTCTGGAAGTATATGCCTGTTGAGTTTGTTCAATTCATTGAATGTATTAATATGAGAGCAGGAGTATCATTGTCGCTATCCGCAATGTCGGTCTATGTTTCACAAATCTGTCTTATCATCAGATCTAAGGCTAGTGAAGTTGTTCCAATAAAAGATGACCTAACTGACGTAGGTAAATTATACAAAATTGTGTGAAAAATGATGTCAAGACTAAATCAATGGCAAACCTCTATCAAAAGATAATCTTAGTCTGGCTCGAAAAAAAGCCATAGTTTTGGTTGTTTGCACGCTCACTTTAATCCGCCAATTTGCAGTATGAGATTACACAAAAGAGAGAAATAGAATATAGCCAAACAGACAGGCAGACATATAAATGAACCAAACAGCCAGAATCGGCCACTTTAATCGGCTATTAATTGTGGTATACAATATTGTCAAAATCACACTGTCTAATGCAGTGATATTCCTGACAGAATCAATACTTTTGGTCCCGATCACTTTTAACTCCATGTCAATAAAAGATAGTAGATAATATCTTGCATACGCATTCATTACTGTTCAGTGCAAATACACTTTAATTTATTTGCGTCCTATTTATTCCTTTGCATACAGTCTTTCGATATAATTTTACTTATCCAATTATGTGTCCCAGTATTCAATCAGATTTCATGCTCAATATAAACTGCCCGAGATAATTTTAATTATCCAGTTATGTGTCCCACTATTCAATCAGATTTCATACTCAGTATAAACTGCCCGAGAGATAATTGTACTTATCCAATTATGTGTCCCACTATTCAATCAGATTTCATACTCAATATAAACTGCCCGAGATAATTTTACTTATCCAATTATGTGTCCCACTATTCAATTAGATTTCATACTCAGTATAAACTGCCAGAGAGATAATTGTACTTATCCAATTATGTGTCCCAGTATTTCAATCAGATTTCATACTCAGCATAAACAGCCCGAGAGATAATTGTACTTATTCAATTATGTGTCCCAGTATTCAATCAAATTTCATACTCAGTATAAACTGCCAGAGAGATAATTGTACTTATCCAATTATGTGTCCCAGTATTCAATCAGATGTCATACTCAATATAAACTGCCCGATATAATTTTACACAAAATATTTATTGACCATAGAGGCTATTAATAATTCATCTAATAGTTTATCTAGAATCTGAATGCAAATTTGAATGTGCCAAATGGTATCTAACACTAATGATATTATGTTAGCGGTTAATTTCAGTCCTTCTAAATCTTGGAAATGGTGTACCATTTTGTCCTCTTTAAATGGAAAATACTTCCTCTATTTTAAACTGAAAATATTCTTTCCTGGGTTGACCACAAAGGGACAGACTAGGGAAATGTTCATAGATCAAGCGGTAATCATTAGTAGTAGCATTATGTCTGTTTTGAATATATGTTCCTGATGTCGGTCACAGACTCTATCCTCCACAACATTTGGTCAATTTAAGGTTAAAACCACACAGTACTTGCATGCAGTGGATTATTATTAATCCACGAAGGTTGTGTTCGTTTAACTCGACTTTTATTGTCTGTAAATGCGCTGTGCGGTTTCTTATTTGTGTTCTGAGCTGTCGGTGATTTTCCACTTCCGCCAACACAGTCTCGAACTCTGCCGCAATAATAATATTATCATTCATGGCCAACGAAAAGAGTTTACTAATCGTGTTGAATCTCTTCAAGAAATGCTGAATATGCATGCATAGCGACATTAATTTGCCTGCAAAACCGGTGGCACCGGTTGCAATAGATATAGCTCCAACAATAATTCCGATTGGTGCACCTATTATGGTTGCAGTTGCCATGAATCATCACTTCAAGACCACGAGTTGTTGCAGCGGCAAGACCACAAATCGCACCTATAACCAAACATGCGCGTTTGTGTTTCACGATCAACGTGGGTCTCTTGGGGATTTCATCTCGCTGCTGCTGCTCAGCTTATATTATTTTTTCGTGTCGGTAAAAATGAGAGTTCGTCTTAGTTCTTCTATTAATAATGGAATTGTTTAGTCCAATTGCACGACTAGCAGGTCCTCTCCTGACTCACCACGTCCGTGTGCAATACGTAGAAACGCTTCTAAACAATTACCTTTTTTATCGGAAGAACTGTCAAACAACTATATAAGGTTTCTGTCTGAAGAATATTTAAGCTTTTAACAATTCTACGCTCTTGGTGCCTAGCATTACGGTATATAAAAATATATTGTTTGCGCCTCTGTCCTTGCGTCTGAAACTATCGTCTCGTCGTAGCTCAATATCTGCTACACGGACGAGTGCGTCTTCCTTGAATAATAGTCGAGATCTATTTTGTCTCAGTTGAGTCAATGTTGATGTAACATATTTATTGGTGGGCGTAATTGAGGTGAATGCAGCTGTGTATTAGCATTTGTCGTTGTAGAAACAATCCCTGAGTGTTTTGACACCTGTTAGTGCAGTCAACAATTTGAGTATTTCCGTTTGCAACGATTCCAAGCGGACCTCGAGTTTGCATTGTTACATCAGAGTGGTACCAACGTTTAAGTTCTATATTGGTGCCTAACAAGGTTATATTTCATTGTATACGATGGTCTGGTAACAACACTCTGACGCAGACAGTGGCACAAAATCGCCATCAGTGTTAGCATCCTTTGTTTAACGCTCTAACACACGTTAAATGCCGGATCTGGTATATCTTCGAACTCAGCCATGATGAAAGTTTAGTTTCCAATGCATTTTCCACTTATACATTATTGATTTTGTCTTATATCTTTGTTAGATGGTTTTGGTGGCTTGGCCACTCACTTCCTCAATCCAATCCCCATTATCAGATTTGCAGTCACCAA
The DNA here is from genome assembly GCA_016617855.1 of Megalonaias nervosa. NCBI lineage: Eukaryota > Metazoa > Mollusca > Bivalvia > Unionida > Unionidae > Megalonaias > Megalonaias nervosa. The sequence continues at coordinate 4,059 of JAECUM010076046.1, read as the reverse complement.
AACTTAAAGCCGTAGTTGAGTAGTTTCATAAATGATTTTACCAACCGCAACCGGCATTGTTTCTGTTGATAGTAATGTAATTGGAACCTATGATTCAACTTCAGATAGTGATTGAGTGATTAATCGCCGCAACAGCTCTCGAATCGATTGAACCTCTGGCAATTCCAGACATTTTAACCGGTCGGTGGCAACATTTTTGAAGCTATCAACGAGTCCTATTGTAGCTTGCTTTTCATTTGATACAGCAAGCACTTATTAGGTTGTGAGCACCGATGTCAGTTCCGTACAATGTTGCGTAAACGGATTTGATCGCGTTAACAGCACTCACAGGTCTTACACGTCTACTTACGACAGCCATTATATTAAATATCAGCTAGATCCCTAATGTTCAGTTGTATCGTCAGTATTTCACCGACGAGATCTACAACCTGCCCGTTTTCATCAACAAGTGTATACAGAATATGAGTCAAAACATTTTATGACATGGCAGATACACAAGCTTTGCGGGCGTAATTAATATCAAATCAAGTGGTTCTACAGTCATGGAAAACCTGAATAGTATATGACCCTAACAGGCACGCCTGTCGTTTCAGAACTGCTTTCACAACTACTCCGATAGTTATGATTGTGAATTTGTTGTGTGAGACGCCTTCGCGTCCAACCCGAACAATATTTTTGTGAGACACATTTGTCTCCAAACTCACCCGTCAAATCAATAGTAAGCAAACTATACGTTTCATTAGTGATTCGTGCAACAATGTAACAAAATTTATCCCATGTGAGGTCAATGGCACAGCAAATTAAATAAATATTTGGAAGGCCATGAGAGTCAATACCACGAAATATCGTCAACATTTTACAGTTTTCACGGATTACAGGAGGCACGTGTGTGTATCGCTGAGTCCTTCCTGTATGGTTTAGGTATTACCTGCGCATAAAAGTCAAAGACGGAAAATTCTTAGATTTTTGTCAAAGCAGAGCTTTTACGATCTTTAGTATCTTTGGATTTTTGTCTTTTCCTTGATGCCATTTAACATTACGTTACAGTAAACAATAATGTGTTTTGTATTGTGTTCAATGAAAACACGTACCTTTACTCCAGCTCGAGCTCCAACGATAATTGTCGAGCCGCAATCAAGGGAATGTGTGTTCGATGTGGAGCAAACAAGTGCTTGTTTACTGGAACCAGATCCTTCAAGACGATCGATGGAACTGAAAGTTCAAGGTTTACACAAAAGTCGGAGGTGATGACGCTGCTGCATTTGCTAGATTACCAGGAACACAATGGGGTAAACACCCCGAAGAAAAACATATAGCTGGAAACAAATATTACGGACCTAAGACATGTCTTGATATATGACTTGATTCTAACAGCCAAGACCTAGTGAAGAACCAGTAAATCGTTTTGATGCTGCATATTAAGGTGTATATAAAGGAGCAAAGATATCTGTGAACGTCAATATTCTGTTTGGATCTCACACATAGAGAATGAATCGCAAGATGAATCATCAAAGGCGTCATGAAATCCAAGATTGTTTCGGATGGACAGCCTCCTCTGGACAAACTCCACTCATTAAAAGTGATTATATTGATACAAGCAAAAAAATCATGGATACAAAAAGACGGACATTATCAAAATTATACTAGTGTCTGCGTGGATATTGGAGAGGTGAAGCAGCCGTGGAAAAGTTAACAAGGGTCTCAAAGTTCACTTATGGGGTTTTCCGAATGTCCATGGTGGCAAATTTACCTACAAATGATACGAAAAGATAACGTGGGTGGTTTGATGTCCAAATACATTATGACGTCCATGATGCAGATATCTCATTTCTTTGACAAATTGGGGAATGAATTAATAGCGCACTGCCAGAACAGTTATTCGATCATCAGAACGCGCAAAAATTCTTAATGAAGTCCCAGGGGTCAATATAATCTGTAATACGACTTCCATCAGTAATATCAGCATTGAATAATATAATCACATTGGACTAAATTGGATTAAAACTGGTTATTGCGATTCGACAAAAGACTGCCACTAGAGGTCAAGCCTCCAATTATAAAACATTCCACAACCACCACCACTGGAACAACTCTGAAACGAGTTTTTGACTTATATGTATGCCCCAGGAGAGTCAGAAAGTGGGCCACGTCCTGCTACTAACCAGTTATCTTCACGAACTGTTTCAAATATATCTGCAAGAAACAACACATCACAGCGCAAAAAGAATTCGTGCTAGTCATCAATGTTTTCGCGTCTGGATGAGAGCCAAACTTTTCTTGCGTGTAGTCGTTGGTGGAAAGACCTTCGCGAGAGAGCAACGAATAGAATAATACAATTGGTGGCAACTGAGTGTCAGCAACTTTGTCCCAACCGCACATGTACTCATATGGGTACACAACTTTTCTCGTCAACGGAATAGTGTTGGTGGTACAGTAACGGAGGGTAAGTTTGAAGTTCTCCATCGCCTGCCTGCTCACTAACTTGTCCAAGGACGAATTCAGAAACTGTAACGAACCGATGAACTATATCTGTCCCAGCCGAAACGTCATATATTTTCCATGTTGTTTGGTAATACACGTATTGGTATTTTACTCTCTAATGCTACTGCTTGCATAATCAAGTGACCATCATGCCCACGCAGGTTACGAGACATTAAAGGAGATTTTGTTTTCCTGCCATGGGTACATTTGTAATTATAAATTACATAAGCTGTGTGCGGCTCAACTTTACGCACCAGTGATGTAACAATGATCGCTTACTTTGGAACCGGAACATCCAGTCGCGATAGAAGTGATAGCTCCTTCACAACTCCAGTAAGGTGTGGCTACAGAAAATTCACAAACGTTATCACTAGTCGTAATTATGTCATCGGGAGAATAGAGCTGTTGTCGAAAAGATTTTGTTGTAACTTCAAGCGATTTAAGGTAAGCCTGAGCCAAGTTCTTGATACGATAAAACATTGGTTGCTCTGTTTGCCCATCACACCTAACTGCTCCATAACAAAACACGCATGGGACTTGTTCAGCAACTTGTGTTATGTTTGTTTTATTTCACAGGTCCTTATCATTCGCTTCAACACTGAGACATTAAAAGTCCGAGTAGATGATAAACGGAATTTGTAAGCATTTGTTGGAGTGCAGTAAATTTGGAAATATCTTTTTTTCCAGGTTGAGGCGATATTGTCCCAGTCGTCACTATCAACGAGAAATATCACCATAAAATACATGTTTATGCTGTGGACAATAAATCTGAAAGCATTTTGTGACTGCGCACAATACGTTACCCTCAGAAACTGAACAATAGGAATACTGACATATATTATCGATAATACCACGTTATTAGTAACGGAAGAGATGAATCCAAATGGACAGGAAACCAGACTGGATAGCAACAAATACGTATGCGGGAAGAAATCTAGTGCTAATTGGTCTTTACTATATTAATTGCTGTGACCGGATACAAATACAGAATAATCAAATAAATAATTTTCGGGCTATTATGCTAGCTATTTTATCACCTTCCATTAACCAGGAATCCAACTTAACAAACAATTAGAATGGCCAACCTATTTAAACAAGCGAGTGCTTAAATTCAAGAATTGATTCGGTTCGCATTTTATTTCATATTTATCTGGCTCTCATATATATATATATATATATATATATATATATATATATATATATATATATATATATATATATATATATATATATATATATATATATATATATATAATCTATACACATATTGGTCGTTGTTGGAAGAATTATTTAAAAAATTATAACCTCAAACTCAATTCCTTGTTTTACTTATATACTTCTGCAAAATATTTCGCAAGATTGGCGCTCAGAGGTTAGTGTTAGGACTGGCGTCAGGATAATGTGACTGGGTGGGACATCATGCTACATGTCTGCGGCATGATGCCCCAGTGCTAGACATCATTATAAACTGCCACACTGCAGACATCGTAGCGATATGACTGAAAAATTGTTAAAGCTACGTTAAAAATCATAATCACACACACACACACACACACACACACACACACACATATATAT
>JAECUM010076045.1:0-15303 GCA_016617855.1 Megalonaias nervosa | reverse complement strand
GAATTTGTAGCTGAAACACCTCAATTAATTACTTAATATAGTATAATGATAGACGTTCAAAAATACAGATGCAATCAAGTATGTGCGTGGCAAACGAAATTAAAAAATATTATTGACGATTATACAATAAAAGTGAAAAAATATCGAAGACGCGTGGTTGTCGTTGACATAGTTGTCTATTCAGTTTCTGTGCTCATTGCTGGAAACGGTGTAATATTATCAACAATAACAATTACCGCGCCTGTAGTTGTAACGATTATCGTTTCATCCGCAACAACTATCGCGGGTATTTTTAGTATTATTGCAAAGAAGATAGATACATGCACGAACACAAAATTACACGAGTATGTGGCAAAATTACATACAGCAACAACAGCATATTTCAAACAATCATCGTTGATTTCGTCATCGTTCAACGATGGCAGAATATCCGATGAAGAATTCAGCGCGGTGGTAAAAATTTACAATGAAGTATTTGAGGAAAGTATTGAAGAAATCAGGGACTTAGAATAATAATAGTATAATAATGACAACGTCGCTGACTGAGTCCTTGACTATGTCACGGGAATTACTACAACAAATCGTCACTAATACTGTTCCGGTAAGAACTACAATGATACCAGCGAGTTGAACTAATTTTGAATTCAGTATTAATTTTCCGACCGCAATTCCAGCAAAAGAAATTGCATTAGCACAATTATGGGTTTATTATAGTTGGCCAAATATTAGGTCAAAATCATTCAGTGGACTACAACCAAATAAATCATTAGTTTTTGCAAATAAAAACAACCCTACTTTTCTTTCTTTCTTTCTTTCTTTCTTTTTTCTTTCTTTCTATCTTTCTTCTGAAATGTTAATTCTCTCTGCCAATCTCTCAAAAGACTCTCCAGATGATAGTATCGCCCGTTATACTGTCACCCAAAGCATCAACACTTGTGTGTGTGTGTGTGTATGTGTGTGTGTGTGTGTGTGTTAGCTTTTGCTTATACGCATATCGTTTGTAACATTACTTACCAAGGCATAAAAACTATTGACACAAACCGCTTCATTTCATTGTGTAGGTGTATGTCATCGTTCTCAATTTTACTGGAAGTCACTTTTGGGGTTACTAGATTGTAAAAATAATCTTCATGAGGTACCAAAAGAATTTCTTTCTTCGCTGATCTTGTTGGTTCTCTCATCCTACCAGATTTATCACTGGTTATTTCTCTCTTAGTCACACTCTTTAATGGATGCATATGGTGTTGAATATGAGATAATCATATCATCTTCAAGATCGCTAGCATACACTTCTACTGACACATTTGGAAAGTATTCTGTGATACGGATCGCTATTGTCACTTCGTGTCTGCTTTCTTCGTGAAAGAGTGTTATAGTTTCATTTTGATTACAAACTTTAATTTGTCCAAGTTTTACACCGTATTTGAACTCTAGGTGTAACCCTTCGTTCTCAATTTTCTGGAAGCGCGTTTTTGCGTCTTTCAAATGTGACAATAATTTTAATGGGACGAACGAATTTCTTTTGGGCTGAATCGCTGGGCTTCAGAGTACCCTAAGAAAAGAGAGAAGAACCAAGAGGACAAAGAGCAGAGGGTTTCAGAAGAAGAGGAAAAAAGTGATGATGAGGAAGATCATTTGGCAGTGAAGAGATGGAAATGGAAAAAATGGACAATTTGAGCCGATGTGTTGACCTTAATGTAATGTAAAATGTAAATATAACTTATAACAGAGAATATAACAGAAAGGGCGTGTAAGTGTCTCTTGGCCTTGACTTTTTATAATAAAGATGGTGTGTTTTGTTTTTATTGCCACTGTATGAATACGTGCTCTTTCGCCTCTCTCTATCCCTCTTGGTTATGTATGAAATTGAAGGGTGTTTTCCTTCATGTACGCACTTTAGGCATGCAAGTTGAAAACAAAATGTGTCAGTCAGTTAATCCAGCATTGTTGTGACTATGATGTTTTAAACTTTAGATAAATACTCATACACGCAGACATTGACACTTTAGAATGATGGATAGAGGAGTTTTGAACAGTGTGTGTAAGGGGTGTTAGATGGCATTGGGATGTTGGGTGTTATAGTGCTTGTCTTACATTCTAGGCGAATACAAAGCATTTTGGATAGTGGATATGATACGCTTAATAGTATAGTGGTGTGATGGATAGAATTTTTGTGGCTTAAGGAATAGTCTATTTTTGCGAGATTTCATCTTCTTCGTTTGGATTCTAAGCTAAAACACGAGACTTTTGGAGTAGTGAGTTTAGGTGATGTTAAATGGTATAGTTGATGTGATAGTATTTTTGTGGTGTAAGGGATAGTCTATTTTGTGAAATTCATCTTCTTCGTTTACATTCTAAGCTAACACATGACGTTATGTTTGTTTGTGTGTGCGCGCACGAGCGTGTGTGTGTGTGTGTGTGTGTGTGTGTGTGTTGTCCCTATAATACTCCCTTTGTCCCTACCAAAACCCTTTTGTCCATATAAAATTTCATTTCACCTACCTACCTACAGTAGTGCGTATTGAGGAACCGCCTGATTGAGGTCAGCCACTTGCAATACTGTTACTAAGTGCAGGCAAGATTAAGGTCAGACACTTGTAACACTGGTTCGTTTTGAGGCTATAAATATATAGATGCGTTTTTAATTTCCACAAGTTGTAACTATAAATAGATACTAGCATTTTTCCATATAGTATATTTGGTGGTTTAAGTGATAGTCTATTTTGTGAGATTTTATCTCATTCTCTTATATTTTGCGTCTGGAGTATGTGTGCTCGTGTGTGTTTATATATGTGAATGTATATGTCTATGTTTTGCTTGTTTCTTTGAATCCTTGTCCCAATAAAATTCGTTTCACCTACCTGCAATAAGGCTTTTTCAGGCTAGCCACTAGCAACACTGTTACCTAACACCCGCCCGATTGAGGTCAACCACTTGCAACATTGTTGCCAATTGTTCCCCAGTGTCCAGTACCGTGACGTCATTGAGCCTAGAAATTCTGAGGTTATGAATATATACTTGGGTTTTTCCATAGGATTTTTGCTTCAAGATGATGCTATCAAAAGATACTAGGGTTTTTTAATACGACGCTACTACAAGGTGAGACTATAAATAGATAGTGGCTTTTTCCATAGAATTTACCACAAGTTGTAGCTATAAATAGAGTTTGGTGTTTCCAAACAAGGAATTTCAACACGTTGTAGCTATAAACAGATAATGGGTTTTTCCAAAGGAATTTCAACAAGTTGTAGCTGTAAATAGGTACTGGGTTTTTCCATAGAATTTTCCCAAAGGATAAGACACCCCAACGGCCTTTTTCAGGGCCACTCATATGTCTCGAAAAGATCTTTACTCCATTGCCATATTTTGTTTGTTTAGTTTTGTTTGTTTGTGTATGTGTCTATATATGTGTACGTGAATATCTGTGTTGTGTTTGTCCCTATAAACCCTTGTCCCTATAAAATTCATTTCACCTACCTACAGTAGCGCGCATTGACGTCAGCCACTTGCAACACTGCTACCTAGTAGTCGCCCGATTGAGGTCAGTCGCTTGCTTACAACACTGGTTCGTTTTGAGGTTATAAATATAGACTTGGGTTTTTCCATATGAATTTCCTACAAGGTGTGGTTATAAATAGATACAAGGGTTTTTCAATAGAACATTTCTAGAAAATGAGACTTTAAATAGATAGTTGGTTTTCCATTGGATTTACCACAGGTTGCAGATACAAATATAGAGTAGGGTTTTTCAAAAAAGGAATTTCAACAAATTGTAGCTATAAATAGATAGTGGGTTTTTGCAAAGGAATTTCAACAAGTTGTAGTTATAAATGGATAGTGTGTTTTTCAATAGGATTTTCCCACAAGAGAAGAAACCCCAATGGCTCATTTCAGAGCAACTCATATGTCTGGAAAAGAGCTTTACTCCACTGCCATATTTTGTTTGTGTCTTTGTTTGTGCATGTTGACCCTAGACAGTCACATCATGTTCAAAAAACCCTTGTCCCTAAAAGGACCCTATATTCAATTCCCCTTGCCTCTAGACAAGCCTACCATGTTCCTTCTCCCCTTTTCACAGCATGGAATTTAATGGCACAAAATATAGCAAGCACGATTTTATAATGTATTCAGTATTGTGTAATAATTTATATTGATTTTACAAGTGACATAAAACAATTATCTAAAATATTATGCAGAAGTATATACTTTAAATATTAGTGAAGTAGTAAAATTTCCAAAGTCTCTTGATTTCACAAAAACAGAGATTTTATAAAATAAAGCCTTTTGTAAATCATACAATTTGATTCTGAAATGCCACTAAGAGATTCCAATTTAGGACATGTCCTAATTTTTACTCCTTTTTTATGAATTAGCTGAAGCCGTCAGTCCATATACAATCATTGTGACATTATTTAGTAATAATGAAAACAAACTTCAATTTATTCAACACCTCTTCATCGCACAAAGCTTCCTTACTATCCTTTGGGTAAGGCAATACATTGAATCTGTACTATCTTTTAAGCATGGCAATAAATTGATACTACCTTTAAGACATTGAAACTGTACTACCTTCTAGGCATAGCAATAAATTGAAACTGTACTACCCTTTAGGCAAGGAAATTATTCTTGCAAAGATATCTGGTTTGACACCATTTGCTTCTAGGTGAAGTTATATTCCCTGTAAATGAAAATTATTTCTTGACTTCTTGATATCTGACTTTACACTCTACTCTGTATGAATTTATATCCCTTATCAATAATATTAAAATCCTTGTGTGCTGCATTGCCCAATTAGATTTGCTTCATGGTCTGACTGGTTGAAATAGTTTACAATTTATTGGAAATGCAAATGATAGAACCACAATGAATTATCAGATATTGCCAGGTTATCATTGTCTACTTACATAATGAATTATCAGATATTACCAGGTCATAATCGTCTATTTAAATAATGAATTATCAGGTATTACCAGGTTATCATTGTCTGGCTATTTACATAAAATATTCTCGTATATTACCAGATCATTGGGATTTTTTTGCATAATGAATTATCAGATATTACCAGGATATTATTGTATATTTATATCATGAATTGTTTATATTACCAGGTTCATAATATAGGAACAAAACCAGTAATATTAGTGTCATCCTTTCTATGAATGAGTGGTTTTATCTTAACCCTACTGCAACTATTGATCAATTGAACTTTTAACTTCTCAACTGAACACTATTCTAACCCTGATCCACTGGACTTTGAACTTGAAATCTGAACACTATTCTAATCTGTGACCCACTTAACTTTCAACTATCCATCTGAACATTATTCTAATCCTGACCCACTGAGTTTTCAGCTTGCCATTTTAATGCTATTCTAATTGTGACCCACTTAACTTTCAACTTGCCATTGAAGCACTATTCTAATGCTGACCCACTTAACTTTCAACTTGCCATTGAACACTATTCTAATCCTGACCCACTTAACTTTCAACCCACTCATGCTACAGAAAAATACTAGATTTGCACTTTATCTTCAAGCTGGTATGGGCATCAAAATTAATATATTTATTCAATTGTACCAATAATTTTGTCAAAAAGACTTTATTTTTATGGATTTTTCCTCAAAACAAAATTTTAAAAATTCTGTAACAAAAAGTCTACAAATACTTTTAATAAGATGATAATTATTGTGGCAATGCAATATTGCATTTAATGTGGCAATGCAGCATTATGTTCAATGTAACAAGGCAGTATTACCTTCAATATAGGAAACAATAGTTGTAATGGCAATACAGCATCACCTACAAAGTGGAAATGCTGTATTACCTTCACTGTGGGAATGCAATATTGCATTCACCGTGGTAATGCAGTAATACCTTCTCTGTGGCAATGTAGTATTACCATCAATGTGGAAATGCTGTATTACCTTAAGTGTGGTATTGCCTTCAGTGGCAATGCAGTATTACCTTCAGTATGGGAAACTAGTTATTTTGGCAATGCAGTATTATCTTCACAAAGGCAATACAGTATTACTTCAGTGTGGCAATGCTTTATTACCTTCAGTGTGGATATACAATATTACCTTCAGTGTGGGAAGCATGTTGTCTAGTGGCATCATGTCCCATATAGGAACTGTACCTGTAAATTATAACAGAAAAATGTAAGGAAAGTGTGCATGTACCTGTAATTGACAATCAGATTCTAAGATTGGTGGGGTGGTACATAATTCTGTTACATTTTGCTGAAGAATGCTGAAAATCCAACTTCGCCTAGTTCTTATTTTATATAAAGTCTAACACTGAATTTGGTGAATTTGTGAAATCCTTCTAAAGTTGCAGAAATAAAAGCCACAAAATATGGAAGAAATTAGATGCAAGCCACAAAGGGACCATAACTCCACTAAATTTTGTAAGTCAAAGGTGGAAATCTAACTTGAGCCAGGTCATCTCAATGGAACACCTTAGACAAAGTATGGTTCACATCCATGACATCCCTCCACGCATGACAAAACTAAAGGGACACATAGACCTGTACACTTTTACATATAACAGTGTTGTCCACCCCTACATAACAAAACTATAGGACACTTAGACCCTGTACACTTCTACATGTAACAGTGTTGTATAACCCTACATGCAAAAACTATAGCACACATTGACCCTGTACACTTTTACATCAAACAGAGTTGTCCACCCCTACATGACAAAACTATAGGACACATAGACCCTGTACACTTTTGCATATAAGAGCATTGTTCACCCCTACATGATAAAACTATAAGACACATAGACCCTGTACATTTTGCATATAACAGTGTTTTCCACCCCTACATAACAAAACTATAGGACACATAGACCCTGTACACTTTTGCATATAACAGTGTTGTCCACCCCTACGTGACAAAACTATAGGACACTTAGACCCTGTACACTTTTGCATATAACAGTGTTGTCCACCCGTACATGACAAAACTATAGGACACATAGACCCTGTACACTTTTGCATATAACAGTGTTGTCCACCACTACATGACAAAACTATAGGACACTTAGACTTTACATCCTTATTGTATATGAAAGTGTTGCATTATCCCTACATAACTGGTTTCATAAGAATATCTCATTCAGTTTTATGTTCCAAATATACAGTAAACAGCTAATATTCGACTAAATAAAGACGAATATTGTCCTTAATCTTTTTCAGCTCTGAGTCATTACCCATTATCTGCCTGAATTGATTCCAATTAAACTCAAATGATACACTGATGACCAATACTATTTTGATAATTGTTAAATAGAAATCAGACTGAAAAGATGTAAGAGTTGCATCCTCTTACCCAAATACTCAACATACAATAGCAGTTAAATATCATAAGCACACTAACTGCCACCATAATGTGATAGGATGGTTCTCAAATTGTACACTAATGTTGTAATGATAGGCAAGGAAGTATATAAATAGAAGACAAATCTACATGATGATCTGTCAAAGGACAAAATTATTGGGTCCTAAGTATGCCTTTTATAGACAGGTTTCACTGGATTCCATCAACAATTCATGTAAAAGATTTCTTGATTTCATTCTGAAGTTGAAAATGTATTCATTACTGTATCTTCATTATTTGATTTCCTTCTGAAGTCCAAAATGTATCCCTCACTGTATCTTCATTATCTGGTTTCATTTTGAAGTCAAAAACATTTCTCTTACTGTATCTATATTATTTGATTTGCATATATGTCCTTATAAATTGTCGTTTTATTTTCAGAACAACACTTGCATGTTTTTGATATATTGAAAATGATTTAACAATTGAAAAAGACGCACTAAAATTGAATAAGATCAAAGAGTTTGCAAACTATGTCCTAAAGTAATTATCATCTAGTGGCCTAGTGGTTAGAACATCCACCTTGGATGCAGGAGGTCACAGGTTAAATAACCAGCCAAGTCATACCAAAGACTTACAAAAGTGGTACTAACAGCTACTTCGCTAGGCACAGCATTTGGAGGATAGTGTTAGGATGGGTCGGCCTGGTGTCAGGATAACATGACTGGGTGGGATATCATGCTACATGTCTGTGGCCTGATGCCCCGTGCTAGACATCACAATAAATTGCCACACTGCAGACATTATAGCAATATGACTGAAAAATTGTTAAAGCTATGTTAAAAATCCAAATCACACACACACACACACACACACACACACATAGAGCTAATGTTACTGTGTTAGCACCATTCTTTATCTGTTCAAGTCTTGTCATCTTGACAATGGACCTTCTGATTCCAACAAATAGACTGATTCCTAACTCCATGCAAATGCCGTTCACTACATTTGGTCCAGGCATGTAGCATATAACATGTACCAAAACCATTTATCCTCTGTCATCCCATGACCTGTTTTTTGACTCCAAAACTCAGTAGGGTCCTTACTTATCCCATGTGCAAGAAATTTACACTGTTTGGTGTCTGTAGATAGTGGGCAATGAAGGTCTTTATTTTTTGTGACCTTGAAATATGACCCCAAAATAATATGGTTATTTCTTACCCCAAGCTTAATACATCCACACATTGGTAATTTTAGATAGCCAACTTAAATTGTTGTGTAGAAACCTTCACAGTGACCTTTACTCATGGTGCAAGCCATCCACAAAATTTGGTATCTACTGATGGTGAAACAACTCTAGTTATTACAAAATCGGTGACAAATGGATGCCATCCAGCAGACTAGACAACATCATATCATAATATCATCCACCTTATGGCAAGCAGACAAAAGATTATATTAATGTTGGTGACAACTGCACTGTCATGGCCAGAAAGTAACACTCTTGTCTAACTATCTGCTAACACTAAGAAATAAATTATATCTGATATAATTGTTATGTATATGTAATTAAATTGTTTGTTAGTTTTAAATTTTTTAATTTATATTTTATTCCATTACATGTTATTGTAATGATAACTTTATTCACTGGATTTGACATTTTTCCAGAATATTCAGTTCAGTTCTTTTTAGCCTGATAAACAAGCGGTAGCTTGAAACATTGTATCAATTGGTGACCTAGATTCAGTTTCCGGTAAACAACTTTTTTATCTTTTTATATTCATTCCCAGTGAAGGAATCATTGATTTCAGTCAAGGTCATATCTGGCCTACATGATAATAGACTTGTAGTCTTTTTGCGTCGCTCGGACTAAGTGATCACGTGACCCCATCACGAGGGTCTGAATTGCGTTTTAGTTGGGCTTAAAACTCAGTTTCATAGTGATTTTTTCTGCCAGTCGTAATTTATACCTTTGGAGCTGAAAGGTATTTTTGTTGTTGCCAGTTTGATTTGAATTTTTCTATTTTTCGGAATTAATAATTTATTTTCCTTGGAAAATACTTGTGCTTATTCGAATTCTCGGACACAGACATTTATTGGAAATTATTTGGAATTCTCAAGCAGGATTATTATTCTTGGTTATTCAACAAGGAACTGTTGACACATCAACACAAAGCAGATTATAGAAGACGTCATCACCTTCCATCTTGGAACTTCATTGGGATTGGAACTGTGATTCACTTAGGCCTTTTTATTGCCAGGACTTATGTTAATTAATTCTATGATTAATTTTGGATTAGAGTCATAAACCGTAAGTCCTGTTTCATATTTTTACCTTGTGTTTCTAGGAAAATAAATTATTTGTTAAATTTTACAAATCTTGCTGGCTTCACTCTTTTCTTTGTTACTTTTGTACGGACCTAGACACGTAACATAATATTATCAAATAATTCATAATAATCTGATATAATAGTGTAAGACATACCAGTAAACCAGTTTAGGATTATATTATTTTAATAAACCAAAAGACTGTTAGCACATCATCAATATCCATGCCACTGGCACATTATCATTCGAGACTACAGACACATCAACATATTTAATATCCGAAAGTACTTGGCATTATGATTGAATTTATAGGACTATTTGGGATTTAATACACAATACTGTAAGTTCGTTTCGAATTTGCACATCTTACTTTGAGGAAAGAAATTATTTGGTATATTTCACAAATCTTGTTGGTATCGCTCTTTTCTGTTACTTGGTGTAAGACCATAGAGTCGTAACAATATTTATTCAAATAGTTATTTAGCATACTTGACATACTTTTGGCACAATATAAATGCAATAATTATCGCAAAAGAAAAGAGTTTATAATGAAATACTGTACATAATATTACAGGCAATCTTTGGACTAATTATACTCATAAGTTTTCAATACCTTTTCATGTGGTCATCGAATTGTTCGTAAATTCCATTATTGCATAAGATTGTTTAAAAAAAGTTGTCATTTAATTGTATCACCGAAATATGTCATTTTAGATCTAATTTTAAGAATCCTAGACTTCGTGATTTAAAGCCTGTTTTGTATAATATTTTAATTAAATTTGATTCTCAGCTGAAACCTACAATACGTACACATGAACATGGATCGTGAGGATTGCACTCTTTGGTCAGATTAGTTAGGTTCATACTTTTAGGTTGAGTCCAAGCTGAAATAAAGAATGCTACGCCTGCAGAGACGAAAGAAATAACAAACAAAACAACAAACAAACAAATTTATGAGTAACAATCAGTAAAAGTCGACAGTCAAAACGACAAAAATCTCATAAATCCATTGAGATCTGAAGGAAGATCTGGGAAAGAAACTATGAAGATATTAGAACCATTTTTGGTGAGATTCATGGCCACCAACAAGCGGTAAATAGCACGGATACTAAATCAGAAAGTGAGATTCTACCTAAAGAATTATATATTTTCTTTAGAGGAATCGGACACCTGGTTTGCGCTTGAAACAATGAAAGGGAAACTTACCTCTAAAAGAGAAAACGGCACCTCAGCAAAGATGAATAAAACAACAGCAATGACTACACTCAATCAATTTACAATCTTCCCACTGTCAGCTAAATGAAAATATGGGCAGTCGCACCAAACAAAGATGACCAATCGCTAATAAATGATCATAAAATGCGTGGGAATTTGCTAAGAAAACGAAGAAATGGCAAAATGACAACAACAGAGAAAACAGCTGGAAACAGAAAGGTACACACAACAAAAACAACCGATTCAGAAATATTTTTGGGATATTGAAACAAAATGATGAATGAAAAAAGGTATCAACAGAAATGGCCAGTTAAGATTATGAAAATAATTCATTGAAGACGGGTCTTTTGGCTAACTCTCAATGAAGGTCCGGAAGAAGTTTCAGATATGGGCGATATCAGTTCATCTTATTACTTTGAAAACAATTTAAATGAGAATATCAACGGCAAAATCTATGTGAATTCTGATAAGTTAAAGTGGATAAATTAAATCGGAGAATGCAGAAAATGAAAGATCTATATAGATTGCTGAAATATCACACTAGTCATATGGACAAGCTTTGTGATGGAAAGACAATTAGTCCAGACTGTAACTATTTAATGAAATATTTTGGAAAATTTAGATCACTGCATATCATTCCAGGATCTGAGAGCTAAAATAGTTGAGCGTCTGGATGAAAATGTAATCTATTATCGGTGCTTTATTACTTTTATAGAGAGCTAACACCTGAATCCGAAGGCAAAAGAATTATTCAACTAGCAGAATAGGTGATGAGCAATTGCCAGTGGTATTAATGATCGTTTTTTTTTTTTTCCATTGTGAAAAACAAAATCCTTTTGCACATAATACAGTAAAGGGTAGAGATCATTTATGCTGTGAAAAGAGATGAAAAACATAAATTGCCATAGCATACAAAATTCAGCTGTTAAAAGGTGATATGAGACATCAGCACCTTCTGCCAGAGCAAGGGTATAATTTACTTGAATGGCAAAAGGTGTTTAAATCCAATATTATAGTTTTACCTGACACAATGAGTTATCCTTGGAATCATTGGTCTAGGATTGAAATAAATAGATTCAGTATCACATTATAATACCTTAGTTAGGTAAAATAGCATAAAAAATTGTGCATAAATCCCTTCACACCTAAAATCCAAATTTCTCTTTGTGGTGCATTGACAAACTTACTTGGAAAAACAAATGACGTTATTTAATGTTTTAAGAAGTTACAAATCCATACTGTTTAGATAAACGTGTTCGTTGAAGGTTAATCAAGGATTTAAAAAAAAAAAAAATATCACATTTGTATATTTTCAAAGATTTTTCTAGTCTTGCGCATTTGTACAAATTGTGACTTTAATCATCATCAAATCGCTTTTATATAGCTAGGGACTTGTCAAACTTTTTTAACTTTTTTTAATTCTGTTTCCTTACCTTTTTCAGTTATCTCAATAAAGTTAAAGAATGTATAAAGAGCAAAGAAACGAGAAAGTTGAGAGCAGGAGTAGGTGATGGCACAGAAGTTGTACAATGTGTGGTTCATTGTTAAGAATAAATATTAAAACTCGACATTGATATGCAAACATTTTATCATTGTCCAATGTATCGTGGTGCATACTCTAGGAATTCAGATTTAGTATTACGCTGTGATGACAGTCGGTAGAAAAAGATACAACGAACTGGATATTATGTTTTCAAACGATATAATTAGGTTTCAATCAGTTGTGCCGTTAGTTAATGATAAGTACAGAAATAAAAATGTTATATTCTTCGAATACTAACACAAAAATCATCTGTATAGCATTCAATACAAATGTAGTTCGCCTGACACTTAATTCATTCAGGACGATCATAAATGCAAAAAGACACAGGAGAAAGTGATTCACAGGAGTTTTTGTTGTTGTTGTTGTTGTTGTTGTGTTTAACGCCATTTTTCAGCACAAGATAGGCTATACATGGCGGCCTGTAATGATGGTGGAGGAAGAACCAGGGAAAACCCCGGGAAGTACCACCAACCCACGAGAAGCTACTGGCAGGCTATCTCACGTACCCACGTTAGCCGAGCCTGAGACCCGGACCCACACAGACAGAGGTGAGATGGCAGTGATCAGGAACGGTGAGCGCTTTAGACCACTCGGCCACTCGGGGCCCCACAGGCGTTTTGCAACTCATAAATATAAAAACTCTCACTGACAAACAAGGTATTCTGCGATGCTTTTCAATTGATGAACAGTTTACATAGGCCACTAAACGTATATTCAATTAACAACACAAATAGAAACTAGTAGTGTAACTGTTAAGGTTTTTGTTTTGTTCTGTATTTTTGTTTTTTGGGTAAATGGTATTTATTGTGTCAGGTTTGATTTAAAATATTCACATTTGCATATGATGGAACCGGTATTAAATTAGCCAAGAAATCGAAAGGCATTCTCTTCCAAAATCATTGGAAAGAAATGTCGATGTATATTTATTGTTTGTATGACGGCAAGGTAATATTCAAAAGAAATCAGTTGCTTTGGTTATATCTAATTGTGTCAGAAAATGGTCACTATACATAGATATGTAAATATGCAAATGCGATTTACAGTCTGAAGTGCATTTATTCGATATGAAACATTATCACTTTGGATCCAATTTACCTACTATAAACAATAGTATAAAAACTTAACAATCGGACATGCATACACATTAATAATAACGTTAGCATATGTCAAACGTTTGTGTGCAAGAAGACTTACGATAGAAGTAAAAAGATGATCGTGATAAATTCTGATTGGTTGATATCCATACGATCCAGAATTAAACACAAAATTTGTTCTCTGTGCTACGTTTCACTGACGGGCTCCAGTCCAACATACCTATCTGACCTCACCCATGTGTACACACCAGCAAGATACTTACGCTCCTCTTCTGACATTCGTATTCTCATTATTCCCACTATGAAAATGAAATCATATGGACAACGCTCTTTTGCATACCTGGGCCCAGCAACGTGGAACGAATTGCTCACTGCACGTAGACACAAAGACACAGTGATCTCATTCAAGAGCGCTCTTAAAACTCACCTATTTCAACTGCAAGAACAGACTTAAAGACCTAATAATGTATCTTTACCTTAAATATTTACAGCATGTTTTCTGTTTTCTAATTTCGTGGTGTTTGTTTTTATTTTTGTAATCATATCATTATATGTTTTTTAAGTGTTGTCAAATGTTGTAAAGCGCTTAGAGCTTCATAAGTTTAGGCGCTATACAAAGTTCTCATTATTATTATTATTATTATTATTATAAGTAAAATGGAAACATTAATTTCTTTATAAGTGACGACTTTTAGAATTTAGATGGTGTAACAAAAGAAAGCAACCAATCTAAGTGGTAGACATTCTGAAATAAGTGTAGGTGATCATGCAAAGAAAATAATGAAATATAAACCGTCTTTGAGGACGCCATGTTATTCCAGACGTAAAAACAATAGACATTAAAAATACTTTTTAACGAAACTAAAGTTATAACCTTTATATTCGTTTCAAGTTTCTTTTTCAATAACAACTTGTTTCCTAGTGAATTAATCCGGCTGTCTTTAAGTCTAGCTGGATGAAGGAATGTTCATATCTTGACATCAGGATGTATTTGGAGTATTGTAAAGACATAAAACCGCATAATATTGCTAGGATATCTCAATATATCACACGATAACAGTAGGATATTTGTGTTTATGTGTCTAACTCAAGGTATATTTCTGTAGGGGTATAGCACTTTAAAGGTATAATTTGATAGTACTGAGTCATATGTGGTTTACAAGCACAAGTCTATGTTTGTTATGCAACCTAGTACGTTATAGTGAACTCCATTAGCCATTTTTTTAAAATTGAACAAATATTGGTTACAATATGGCTTTCAATTGTAGCATGTTCCACGTTTTACGTGATAATGAAAACAGATTAACTAGAACATATTGCAAATATGTTTGTTGCAGTTTGATATGACAAAGATTTTACTACATAAATGCACTATTTACTTAATTTTTACATATAATTCTAAGGCATGTAAACAGATGCATTTACACTTCACTCACAGTGCTGCTTTCTATGCATTGAGAAGCTCCACAGGTCAGTCGGAGTAAAACAGTCTTCATATAGAAGACATTTTGACATCCAAATGTGTATATAATGCACATTTTAGGTATGTTATATCAATGTTTATGTCTAATGCAAATTGAGAGTGAATAGATTCTATCATTTTGTTATTAACGATTTTTGTGCGATAAATATAAATGAACATCCCATTTAGTATAATGTAATTCTACCCAGAATGTCCCCTGACCTTACGCAAAGAGACATCGCTCGTACAATGGCGCCAAAAGTTATATTTAGGATGATTGCAGTATTTACTATCAGTATTATAGCAGTACATTCTGGGACACTGAATTTTACAAGTCAGT